>JAOWBW010000596.1:0-195634 GCA_026119855.1 Campanula takesimana
ACTGAGGGAAGATTTAAATTGCAATAAAATTTGTTGTACAAGATTGTTTACACAAGTATATTTTATACATGTTCTAATTATAATGAATAAACGTATACAAAATTTACTTTGTAAGTATTTTTTTAGAAAAGACATACTCTAACGGTTGCCACAAAATCTTTCATCAAACCATTTGTATATTTGATTTGATCATTGTAATGAGAGAAATGGAAAATACAACCTCTTTTGTGTAACAATAATAATTGTTACTCCTTCCGTTTCAAAATACATAACGTCTTTTGTGTAATTTGTGTTTTAAAATAGTTGACGTTTTACTAATTTCAAGGAGTATTCATCTTGCTTACCTATAATAACCCTAGTAAAGAATAATACTAGGGGCACAAAAAAGTCAAAATCTCACTCACAAAATCCTAAGTGTAGTGATTTTATTGGTGTTTTAAATTAGAGTGTGGCGGGTCTACTATTGCTACAAACCAATAAAATATCGCCACCTCATTGTGTGAGCAATGATTTTGTGACTTTATTTTGTGCCCCTAGCATTGCTCATTCATTAATTACAAGCTATCTCTTGTGTAAGAATTTAACTTCTAGAAAATTGGATCTGTTAATAGCACATGAAAAGTCTTCTTAATATGTGTGAAATAAGTTTAAAACGACATGCATTTAAACAAAGGGAGGGCTCTTTGTGTCGCAAAATAAATGTTCCAAATAATTTGTTTAAGAGAAATTTTGAGATAGAGCACTATAAGAAAAGTGACTTTTAGCGGCATTTTAAAAAAGTGTCGGAGGAAACGGGAAAAAGGCAAGAAATGCTATTTCCGACGCATTTTCCAGCACTTTTTAAAGTGCCGTATTTTTACAAAAAAATTGTGAACTTACCAGATTCAAAAACAAGACCTCTTGCAATGAAGCACTCCTTCTACCGCTAGGCTAAATCATTTTATTATAAAATTTCACAAAATTATTTATTACAACAAACAAACTTATATTAGTGCATTTGTATGATTGTAGACATAAAAATTAATATAAGTAAACAAATTAAAGCAAAGTTACATGAAAATATGATTAATGAAAAATTAAATAAAAAATTTCAAAAAAAAAAATGTTTTTAGCACACTGTTGGTCCCAAAGGGCAACAAGGGTATGAAAAATAGCTAGAGGGGGGGGGGTGAATAGCTGTTTTAAAATCTTTTCGTACCCTTGAAAAACTCAATTGCGAATGCGCACTTTATCAAGTAAGCGTTATGAAATGCGCCTAAGTGAGTGAGTGAATGCACAGCGGAATTTAGTAATGAAAAATAGGCGCAAAGTGATAAAGGAAGCGCAACACACACACTAAGTATTTTGGCTCAAAGTGAGTGAAATAAGGAACTAAGGCAAATGATAAAACAAACACAACACAATTCAGTTCAATCAATCTACAATGAGTAAACAAGCAAATAGTGAGTGAAAATAATAACTTGAAAGAAATGACAAGATAATAACACAAGCTATTTGGAGAGGTTCGATCAATGAAAGATCTACGTCCTCTACCAAGATGGTTAGTCTTGGATTTCTAATCGAGATCTTATATAATGAGTGAGTGTTACAAATTACAATGTTTGAGCTTATACACTAACTCAAGATCTATTACTATGAAAGAACAAATCCAAAACAATAACCGGTGTATCTCTAAAAGATGAATCTAAATGATTAATCTTAAAGAGGTGCGTGTGTGTTCTTAGAATCAAGGCTCTTTAGATCTTTGAGATGGAGAGCACAAGAAACTAAAGTGTTAAGGCTTTGAAGATCTGGGCTAAGGATGAAGGTATGAAGATGTTCTTGAGAAATCTGGAAAAACGAAGGCAATCTTCAAATCTTCAACAAATGCTTTGAGAGAGAAATTCTTGAAATTCTTAGCAAAACTCAGCAACTTCAAAATGTTGAAGTTATGGGGTATTTATAGTGAACTTCAAAAACTAGCCGTTTGGAAATCCTTGTGGATAAGATGAGCTGTCGTTCGTTGATTGGAGCATGCATATTTTATGGCCATTTTGACACTCAACATAAATGTGACCGTTATGGACACGTGTCAACAGATTAGGCGCATATGCATCTTTTATCCACCGTTGGATCATTGGCGTAATTTTGAATTCTTTTCAAGTCTTCGAGTCTTCAATAAATCACTGAGTGTTTGAATAAACACTTTGAGGCGCGTTTGAGCCAAGAGGCGCATTTAGCCAATAGGCGCACAGTAAGCGTGCGCTTAAAACAAGGGGCGCAGAGGCGCGTAGCTTATGAAGAAATCCTTATGCGCGCGCTCTAAATGGCGCAAGGCGCGAGTGAAGAGGCGCATGGCGCGTGGCGCAGGAGGCGCATAAGCGCGGCTCAAACTCACTGAGTGATTTTCTTGAAACTTGATCTTCTTGCCCTATTTCTAAGCCTATTCTATAACAATGGACAACCTAAAAAATGAAGTATAAATACTTCTTACATGTGGGTCTAAAGTCCATGAATAAAAACTTAGGTGATGGATCAATCAAATCTAATAAATCCTAATACATTAAAACTGAGATATATGTGGGCATACCCAACAATCTCCCCCTATTTGATTGATGCCATTACCTACTATATCAAGGACAAACATTATACTTGATAAAAACATGTCCAAATGAATGAAATTGGTAATTCATGTCTCAAGTTAATGTACACACTAGTCCAAAATATAGATTCCTAATCTATTCCAATAAGAATAAAGAGTTACATATGGAAAGATAGAAACAACACACATTCAAGATGATATATGATTTTTAGTTTTGAAATGTGTTTAAACCAAGTTTAAACTTAATGCATGAAAGTATGAAACAATTCAATATGATGCATTATGAATTAAACAATATTCATTGTTCTACAAACAAGGAGTTTGAGTGAACAAGGTTTGATAATGAGTGATGCATTGTTCTCATTAAAACTTGGGGTGTAAGAGTTACAAGTTACAAGTTACAAGTTTTGAATAGAACAAAAACAAAAGATGCTAAAACAAGTAAGCACAAAATCACTATCACAAAAGAGATTGTTCTATTACAAAAGATTCTAAAAATTTACAAAAAAAATAATAGAAGCTAAGGGTGGGAGGCGCATCATCTTCCTTCAATCCTTCAACGATCTCTGAAACAGAACGCTGAATTTGCTTTGCGAGCTGATGACTACGGTTCGCTAACCCTTGAGTGTCCGTGACACTGGAGTGAGTAGCAGTAATACCGTCTCTAATATAACTCAAGTGATTCACATTGATGTTTTGGTATTCATCAATGGAAGCTGAGTGATCTGCTGCTGCTGTGAAATGTTTTCTTCCAAGATTTGAATGTGAGCTTCAATGGCATTTTGAGCCGTGATAATATCTGAAGAAATATGTTCAGCGCGTCTGTCAGAGCTTGAGTGAGCAGCAGTGAAATGAGTGACGACCAACTCTTTCAGGACATCCAACTTAGATACAAGCACATTCATATTTGATTGAGACGCAGCAGATTGAGGTATGAACGTAGGCGCAGAAGCGGTGGTTTGCGCCTGGTCAGTATGAGCTTGAACCTGAGTCTGCGCCGGAGGAGGAGAAGGAGCAGAAAGTTTGGCCTTGAGAGAGTCATCTCCCCCTTAATGGCAGCAATCTCTTCAGATTGATCAGTGAGTAAGGAAGTAAGAAGCTCAAATTGAGACTTTATATGCGCCTGTCCTTGCTCTAAATTGGCTTGCCCCTGCTGTAAAGAATGAAGAATGGAAAGTACCTCGCTCAAATCAGGAGCAGACGGAGGAGGCGCAGGGGTAGAGAGTGGCGCATCATCTTGAAGGGGCGCAGAATCTTGAAGGGGCGCAGAAGGAGATGGAGGCGCAGGAGGAGGTGAATGAGTAGGAGACTCAAATTCATCTTCAGTTTCAATTTCAACAGTTTCAACAACAACTGTTTCAACATCAAAAGTTTCTATTGAGATCGGATCTGGTCCAGGTGGAGGCGCAACTGGAGAAGGAGTGCGCTGAGGGATGGTCTCTTGCTCCCCCTGAACGGGTTCCTCAATGTCTTGAAATGTCATCGCCGAAGAAATCAGAGAGGAGTTGAACCCTTGACATATTGGAAGGTTGAAATTTGAATGGGGCGCACGAGGAGTGGGGGCGCGTTGAGAAGGAGCGCGCTGGGAAGGCGCGGAAACAGAAGGCCCTTTCTCAATATCTGCGCTTGATCCGGCGCCTTTCATGCGCTCTAACTTTTCTGACTCAGCAGCTTGTTTGGCTAGAAAGTCTTCATCTCTTTTCGTTGAGCCTCAAGCCTGCTGGCTTCTTGCGCTAGCCTCAGATCTCGCTCATCATCAGTTTCAAATCTAGTGCGTTTGACAGGCGCAGGAGTAGGGTCATCAACTACCCGTTTGCCTTTGCTTTTATCTGCGCCTGGCACTGGATCTGCGCTTTGTCTAGCGCTTGCTTTTACTGCGCTCTTTAATAATGGTGCGCTTTTAAGGACTGGCGCATCATCGGACTCTGTGTCTTCATCTACTAAGCCTTCAACAGTCTTGATTTGGATTCCTTTGCGCGCTTTGTGGGCTTCTTCCTGCGCTTCTTGAGGTCCAAACTAGCTTTACCAAACATTGGAACATCGTTGATCTTGTACTCCGGATTCTCATTCAAAAACTTAACTAACTCAGGGTAAGTTAGAAAAAGTTTTGTGAGAATAAGGCAGTGTGAGCGGAATCGGGTCTTTCCATCACTTTTGTTCTTCACAAATTTATCAATTTGCTCACGCAGAGTCTTGAACAGAATATGAGGCCAGTGAAGCTTCTCCTTGGCCATGATAGCAGCTGTGTATTCCCATTGTTCAACCGTGAATCGGTTTACGTTCCCAGTTTTGAACACTATTGAAGTTCCCACCAAGTGAGCGATGTGAGTCAAGAGTTCTCCACCATCTCGAATTTCGGTGTTTTTGATATTGTTTGAAGCGTGGAATATTTAGAAGTGAGGCAGCCATCTTGTTCTGATCATCAATTGAGTAAGTCATCGGGCGCCCAATAATGCGATCTTCACCGGTAGATGGAAAACCGAGCAAGTGTCGAATCACAGATGATGAAATATGGACGTCAACATTTTGAACGCGCGCCTCAATCCGGTAGTGAGTGCGCCCATTTACGTCAATTTCCACTAGAACAGCAGTGGAGAAGAACTCATCCACGAGGAGCGCAGAGAAGAAATCTTGGTCCATGGTGAATAAAGGGAGCAGACCAGCGACGCGCAGAGTCTCTATTATTTCTCTTCCCATCACTTCACCAGATAACTCCAATAGATCAAGAGTTTCTTCAAGTTTGAAATTTGCAAGGTCCTGAAAAAAATGATTGATGTTAGAAGTGATATAGGCGCATAGAAACATAAAATGATCAAAGTAACATAGGCGTATGAAATATATAGACGCATAATTGAAACAGGCGCACAAAATTATAGAGAATCAAGGCGCATGATTGAATTAGGCGCATAAAATATTGAAGGCGCATAGAGTTACAAGGCGCATAAATATGGTTCTATGTGAATACTAAGGAAAAATTAAAACAACGAATTTGACTAAGTACGAAGTTAGGCGCATAAGTTTTTAGGCGCAGAATGATTTAAGCGCATATACAAGTAGAGGCGCATAAATCATTCAGGCGCATAAAAAATAGGCGCATAAAGAAGTACATAGGCGCATGACGTGAAAATTTTTACTTAGAAAGAAAAACAAACAACAAGCATTCAAATGAAAGAAATGAAAAATCAAAAAGTTCAAATTTTCGAAAACAAGTTAGAAAATTTTTAGAGACCAAAACATGCATAAATGACGAAGAACACGAAGAACGACCCTTGAATGCTCGAAGAACACCAAGACACACGAAAATCATGAAACTTCACCAAACTAGACAAATAATATATCAAAATGACCGCATGACGACAAGGAATCTAAATATGCAAACAAAAATAAGAACAAATCAATAATGAAAGCACAATGATCAAAAGAATGCCCGAAAATTTTGAAAAATTTTGAAAACAAAAACTCAGATTTGTAACAAACAGAGCATTGATCGTTAAAATGTTGGTTTTAAAAGATTCGAAATCAAGAATAGAACACAACACCCAACAAACGATATAGAAAACGGATCATCGAATCAAGAGAAATCAAAGAAAATGAATCCGGGTTTAAAAAAAAAGAAATATAAGAGATTAAAGGTTGAGAATTCATACCATATCGTCTTGTGTAGATGTTGATGCTTTCTTAGGACCCATAAACTTATATATATGAATGTAAAATGAAGAAGAAAAATGAAGATGAAGAGAAAGGAGGCGAGTCTGGGAGAGAGGGAGTGAGACGGGGAGAGAGAGAGAAATAGAGTAGGTGAGAAGAGAGGAAGGTGATGATGTTTTTTATAGGTTTAGGTTTAAAATTTGCACTGATAAAGCAAAAACACAGTCAAAAATTTAAAAAGATGAGAAGTTGAAGGGATGGCATTATGAGGGATTTGAAATGGCGGCTCATCATGATAGGTGCATTAAATGCTGAATGACACAAAGTGTCATGATGTGACATTTAGGTTTTTGAAAAACTGCTCCACTTTCCCTTTAAGTGTATGAGCAATTTTGACTAATTTTTGCACAAACACCAAAAACATCTATTTTGGTGTAAGTTTGGGGTGCAAGAAATATATCCCAGAAAATAAAATTTTTCGAAAAGCGTAAAACGAGGGAAAAATTTTAATTGCACAAGTACCCTTGAACAATTAAAGGAATGTCAAAAGACATAGATTCCTATAATAAATGAACAGAATGAACATACCTGGTACTTGTGTATTTATTACGTTCAATCATTGAAATTGAATTTTGAGAAATGATTGAGCCGCAATAGTTAATGCGCGCATGAAGAGGCGCATTACTTCAGCAAGGCGCATACTCATCTAGGCGCATTATTCATCAAGGCGCATTACACATCAAGGCGCGCAAAGATGGTTGAGCGCGCGCATGAATTGATAGGCGCGCAGATATTGTGCGCGCAGAAAACGAGAGATGGGCGCGCAGTTAGTAAGGCGCATAGATGGCGCATAATTTCCTTGAAACTTTTGAAAAATTGATTTAATCATTTGTACCTAATATACTCATAACTCAACACAACATAAAATCATTAGTATTGACAAAACTATATTGAATTTAGTTGAGTTCAAGCATACCCATTTCACCTCTCAAAAACATGAACCGTTTCGCGTCAAGTGCTTTAGTTAGAATGTCGGCGATTTGATAGTCGGTTCCCACGTGTTCCAAATGAATATTGCCTTTTTCCACGTGGTCTTTGAGGAAGTGATATTTGATGTCGATGTGCTTGGTCTTTGAGTGCATGACAGGATTTTCAGAAACCGCAATTGTTGATGTATTGTCGCAGTAGATGGGACAATTTTCTTCGATGATATCATAGTCCACCAATTGCTGCTTCATCCAGAGTATTTGACAACAACAACTTCCCGCAGCGATATATTCGGCTTCGGTTGTTGAGACAGATACTGAAGCTTGTTTCTTACTCGCCCATGACACAAGTCTATATCCGAGGAAATGACAAGTGCCACTTGTGCTTTTCCTATCAATTGTGCACGCTGCATAATCCGCATCTGAGTAACCTACAAGTTTAAAGTTCGAATCTTTGGTGTACCAAAGTCCAAGGTTAACAGTGCCAGAGAGATATCTTATAATACGTTTCACAGCAATTAAGTGTGCTTCTCTAGGGTCGGATTGATAACGAGCACAAACACAAACACTAAACATAATATCGGGCCTGCTAGCAGTAAGATAAAGGAGTGAGCCAATCATACCTCGATAGAGCGTTTGATCAACACGTTTACCTTTTAGATCTTTGTCGAGTTTGTTGCCGGTGGCCATTGGAGTATCGTATGATTTAGCGTTCTCAAGTCCAAACTTCTTGATTAAGTCCTTTGTGTATTTGGATTGGTTGATAAAAATGCCTTCACTCATTTGCTTGATTTGAAGCCCGGAAGAATGTGAGTTCTCCCCATCATGCTCATTTTCAAACTTGCTCTTCATTAGTTTTTCTCAAAACGCTTGCACAACAATTCATTAGTAGAACCAATATAATATACATCAACATAAATTTGAACAAGTAATTTATGACCATTATGTTTGGCAATGAAAAGAGTTGTATCGATTTTACCGCGAGTGAAGCCTTTTTCGATGAGAAACTTGGGATAGTGTATCATACCATGCTCTTGGTGCTTGTTTGAGTCCATACAAAGCTTTCTGGAGTTTGTACACATGATTTGGAAATTGTGAATCTTCAATACCCAGGTGGTTGAGCAACATAGACTTTTCTTGGAGTTTCACATTTATAAAAACGCGCTCTTCACATCCATTTGATATAACTTGAAGTTCTTGTGTGAGGGCGTAAGCTAGAAATAATCTGATAGCTTCAAGTCTTGCTACGGGCGCAAAAGTTTCATCGTAATCAATTCCTTCTTCTTGCCTATAGCCTTGTGCAACCAATCTTGCTTTGTTTCTCGTGATGGTTCCATTCTCATCCATCTTGTTCCTGAACACCCATTTCGTACCAATCACTCCTTGATCATTTGGTCTTGGAACAAGAGTCCAAACCTTACATCGTTCAAATTGATTGAGTTCTTCTTGCATTGCAATAACCCAATTAGGATCTTGGAGTGCTTCATCAGCCTTCTTCGGTTCAATTTGAGAGATAAAAGCAGTGTAAGCATCAAAGTTTGTAGCTCTCCTTGTACGAACACCAACTTGTAAATCACCGATGATATTAGCAATTGGGTGACCTCTAACTTCACGAATTTCAGGAGGTAAGTTAGGTTGAGTCGTAGAAACTTGAAGATCTTCAATTGGTACCTCTTCACCAGATTCAAAGTCATTGAAATTTGGGGGTTGAACTGGCTCAGAATTGAAATTTGGGTTTACACCAGATGCAGCAGTAGAAATAGGCGCGTAAGAGGAATCATGAGGCGCATCATTTGAGTGAGGCGCAATAGAGGATTCACCAGGCGCATAATACATTGAATTAGGCGCATTTGATGTAGATGGATTTCCTTGTGTTGATAGATTCTGACCTTGAGTGGGCGCAACGTAAATAGGAGCACCTGTATCATTTAACTCAATAGAATCATCAGCAACATTTGGAGCCAAATGTGGCTCAAGGAGAGAATGTTCATCAAAAGTAACATGTACAGATTCAACTATCACTAATGTAGTTCTATTGAAAACACGAAAAGCTTTAGAGTGTTTGGCATACCCAACAAAAATACCTTCGTCGGCTTTGGCATCGAATTTACCTCTATGTTCGTTTCCGTTGTAGAGGATATAGCATTTGCAACCAAAGATCTTGAAGAATGCAATGTTGGGAGTTCTACCACGCCAAAGTTCATACGGCGTCTTGTTGTGAAGTTTGTTGATGAGGGAACGATTTTGAGTAAAACATGCAGTGTTGATAGCTTCTTCCCAAAAGTACTTAGGCAATTTAGCTTCAGCTATCATCGTCTTTCCCGCTTCAATCAACGTTCTATTCTTTCGTTCAACGACGCCATTTTGTTGAGGAACTCCGGCGGTTGAAAAGTTGTGATCTATCCCATGATCTTCACAATATCGAGCAACACCGTTATTTTTGAATTCTGTTCCATTGTCGGATCGAACACTAACGATGTCATCTTCTTTTTGGGTTTGGAGCAGTCGAAATAAGGTAGTGAGAATATCATAACAATCATCTTTTGTAATCATCATCTCTACCCATGTATATCTTGAATAATCATCCACCACAACTAGAGTATACTTGTTTCTACGAATGCTTGCGGTGGAAACTGGTCCAAATAGATCAATGTGAAGCAGTTGCAAACATCTTGTAGTTGAAGGATTTGACTTGCTTGAAAATGACTGCTTCGGTTGTTTGCCAAGTTGACATGCGGCGCACTTTTTGTCATGATGATCAGCAACTTTGGGAAGTCCTTTGACAAGATTATTCCTGCTGAGTTTAGATAGATACTTGAAGTTCAAGTGACTTAAGCGCTTGTGCCACAGCCAACTATTTTCGTTCACACTTTTTGCTACAAAACAAAGATTAGTACTAGAGTTCATACTATGAAAATCAATAATATAAATATTTGTCTTACGATATCCCGTGAGTAAGATAGCTCCAGTTTTGCCATTCTTGATAAGACATTGCGTTGAAGTAAAATGGCATTCTAATCCTTTGTCGCAGAATTGAGATATGGATAATAAGTTGTGCTTGAGCCCTTCCACGAGTGAGACTCTTTCAATGCACACTTTGTCTTTCTTGAGCTTTCCATATGCTACAACTTGACCTTTGTTATTATCGCCAAATGTTACGGAGGGACCTCTTTCTTCATGGACATCTTCTAATAAGGATTCATCTCCAGTCATGTGTCTTGAACACCCACTATCGAGAATCCATTCATAATTTCTAGCTTTTGAAGATCCAGCCATGAAACAAAGAACCTGAAATATAGACATTTAAGCAGGTCCCCTTTATTCCTTTTGGGTCCTAGGGTTAGCAACTTTTGACAACCCACTCTTGCTTGACCTTAGGATTTTTACGTCCTTTGGCATTGGGAGTGAATCGCAAAAGGCATTCCACGGCCTTGTGTCCTGAACAATCACAAATGGAACAATGATGAAAGCCACCAATCACGTGAGTTTTCACAAACTCTTTACTTTTCTTGGGGATGGCATTCTTCTTTGGGTCAGATGAACTAGACTTAACAAAATCTTTCTTTTGAAATTTTGGAGCGCTTTTTCTCGAAGGGCGCATAGGGCTAGGAGGCGCACGGCGATGAGGCGCGTGGCTCTTAGGCGCATAATGAGCACTCGGAGAAGGAGCGCGCCTATTTTCAAGAATGATTTTGCTAGGAGATGGTTCATCTGTAGCTATATCTTTCCCATTAGCTTTCCCAAATTGCTTCGTTGGGTAGACATAATGGAATGTTTGTCTCTTGACTTTTTCATGTCCTTTACCCATTGAATTAGAATGTTTTTCCTTGGGAATTTCAAGAGTTTGTTGGTTGGTAAATTCACTATCTCTTTCAGCACAGACATCACATTTAAAGTTGTCACTAGTTGATGAGAATCCCAAGCCACTTTTATCACCACTGACTTTTTGGGACTCAAATATATTCTCCATAGTGACACGAGAATTGGACCACTCATTTGTAATCTTTTTAAGATCAGTGATTTGAGCAACCAATTCATCGTTTTGAACTTTAAGAAGTGAGTTCTGTTCTGTTAGAAAAGTGTTTTTAACGGTAAGAGGAGTCATGCTCTTTATCTGCTCCTTAAGGAGGGTGAGTTCAGATTTAAGTAGAGATTTCTCGGTCTTAAGCTGGGAAATTTCATCACATGATAGTGCTAAAGCTTCCTTCATACTATCAAATCTAGTAATTACCTTTTCAGCCTTTTTGAACAATTTTTCTTGTTCAGCAATCACTTCATCATTGATTTTGGAGATTGGAGCAGTTGGTTCAACCTGTGGTCTAATGTATGCTCCTTTTCTCAATTTGTTCCTTGCTCCAAGATCACATCGTGAGAATAACAATCCACCATCGTTTTGAGCCGGAGTGAGAAATCCTTGTTCAACGAGCTCGCTGATGGTTGGTCCTTTCTTCTTTTTCGCTTCTTGAAAACCTGCAGATTTCTTGATAGGTTTATTCAAGGCATTCATATCGGGAACATCCTTGGAGAAGTCATCATCAGAATCATAAGCATCAACTTCATCATCATTTGCCATCAAACAAACAAGTCCATCATCGGAATCTTCATCGCTCTCATCGGAGTCTGTTTCAATCCAAGTATTGTGCTCATTTGCTGGTGCTTCTTCTTCAGCAACCATTCCCTTGTGTCGAGTGAACTTGGGAGTGAATTTAGGAGTATGGCTGCTCTTCTTCTGCATATATTCAAATTTGGGGATCGGGCAGCTTGATGCAAAATGTCCGGGTTTCCTGCAATTAAAACAAACAAGATCTTCTTTTCTTTTTGAATCACTGCTCCTTGAAAACTTTTGAGGAGCTTTGCTGGTAGATCCTTGAAATTTGTTGGTTGAGCCGGGTCTTGAGAATTTTCTGAACTTTTGAAATTTCTTCACAAATAAAGCGAAGTCTTCATCATCCATGTCTAATAGCTCAGAAGTAGAAATTTTGGGATCGGAGCTTTTCTCATCTTGTACAGGCGCAGGTGTAGGCGCAGGAGTAGGCGCGGCTTCTCTGTGCGCCATCATAGCCATAGATTTTGACTTTCCTTCAGTTTCACTGATTCGTTGGAGTTTGAGTTCGTAAACTTTGAGATTTGCATATAGGTTCCTTAAAGTCCAAACATCTAAAGTTCCAGCGTCTTCAAGAGCGCTAGATTTATGAAGGTATCTTGATCCAAAAGCTTGTAGAAAATTTACATTCAAATCTTTGTTGGTAAACTTCATGCCAAGTGAAATACATAGATTGATAATTTCACAGTAGCGTTCATAAGTTTGCCTTAAGTTTTCACCGGGGAGTTGAGAGAAATTGTTGAATCTCTTTGAACTTCGTATTTCTTGTTCTCCTTGCAAACGGTGTCTCCTTCAATATGCTCTTCAATAGCATCCCATAGCTCATTTGCAGTAGCACAATGCATGACTTGTTGTTTCATCGCCGTGCTTAGAGTGCTTAGAAGAATGTTTCTTGCTTTGCCATCATTTGCGACTCTTCTAATTTCTTCCTCGGTCCATTCTTCCCTTGGTTTTAGGACAGTAGGTTGAGCAGCGTTGGTGCGTGGATTTGGATTCGCCTTCATCGGAATATAAGGTCCATAAACGACGGTGTCATGGAGCCTTTCATCGATTGAGTTGAGATGAGTCAATATGCTGAATTTCCATACGTCAAAATGATCTTCATCAAAGACCGGAACGTGAGTGTAGTTTGCAGTTGCCATAGGTTTTGAGTTTGCCATTTAGAATCGGCACCCAAGCTGTTAAGCTTGAAAAACGAAAAATGTTTTATAAAGGTGTTTGCTCTGATACCACTTGTTGGTCCCAAAGGGCAACAAGGGTATGAAAAATAGCTAGAGGGGGGGGGGGTGAATAGCTGTTTTAAAATTCTTTTCGTACCCTTGAAAAACTCAATTGCGAATGCGCACTTTATCAAGTAAGCGTTATGAAATGCGCCTAAGTGAGTGAGTGAAATGCACAGCGGAATTTAGTAATGAAAATAGGCGCAAAGTGATAAAGGAAGCGCAACACACACACTAAGTATTTTGGCTCAAAGTGAGTGAAATAAGGAACTAAGGCAAATGATAAAACAAACACAACACAATTCAGTTCAATCAATCTACAATGAGTAAACAAGCAAATAGTGAGTGAAAATAATAACTTGAAAGAAATGACAAGATAATAACACAAGCTATTTGGAGAGGTTCGATCAATGAAAGATCTACGTCCTCTACCAAGATGGTTAGTCTTGGATTTCTAATCGAGATCTTATATAATGAGTGAGTGTTACAAATTACAATGTTTGAGCTTATACACTAACTCAAGATCTATTACTATGAAAGAACAAATCCAAAACAATAACCGGTGTATCTCTAAAAGATGAATCTAAATGATTAATCTTAAAGAGGTGCGTGTGTGTTCTTAGAATCAAGGCTCTTTAGATCTTTGAGATGGAGAGCACAAGAAACTAAAGTGTTAAGGCTTTGAAGATCTGGGCTAAGGATGAAGGTATGAAGATGTTCTTGAGAAATCTGGAAAAACGAAGGCAATCTTCAAATCTTCAACAAATGCTTTGAGAGAGAAATTCTTGAAATTCTTAGCAAAACTCAGCAACTTCAAAATGTTGAAGTTATGGGGTATTTATAGTGAACTTCAAAAAACTAGCCGTTTGGAAATCCTTGTGGATAAGATGAGCTGTCGTTCGTTGATTGGAGCATGCATATTTTATGGCCATTTTGACACTCAACATAAATGTGACCGTTATGGACACGTGTCAACAGATTAGGCGCATATGCATCTTTTATCCACCGTTGGATCATTGGCGTAATTTTGAATTCTTTTCAAGTCTTCGAGTCTTCAATAAATCACTGAGTGTTTGAATAAACACTTTGAGGCGCGTTTGAGCCAAGAGGCGCATTTAGCCAATAGGCGCACAGTAAGCGTGCGCTTAAAACAAGGGGCGCAGAGGCGCGTAAGCTTATGAAGAAATCCTTATGCGCGCGCTCTAAATGGCGCAAGGCGCGAGTGAAGAGGCGCATGGCGCGTGGCGCAGGAGGCGCATAAGCGCGGCTCAAACTCACTGAGTGATTTTTCTTGAAACTTGATCTTCTTGCCCTATTTCTAAGCCTATTCTATAACAATGGACAACCTAAAAAATGAAGTATAAATACTTCTTACATGTGGGTCTAAAGTCCATGAAATAAAACTTAGGTGATGGATCAATCAAATCTAATAAATCCTAATACATTAAAACTGAGATATATGTGGGCATACCCAACAAACACTTTATAAAAAATGCCGGAAATTAACGGCACTTATAAAAAGTGCCGGAAATTAGCGGCACTTATGTGAAAGTGCCGCTAAATTTCCGGCACTTCTTCAAAAGTGCCGCTAAATTTTCGGCATTTGTTAAAAAGTGCAGGAAATTAGCGGCGCCTTTTCCAAAAGTGCCGCAAATTTACGGCATTTATGAAAGTGCCAGTAAATAAGTGCCGGGAAAAGCCATTTTTGTTGTAGTGCGCTAGGCTAAGTCATCTTTTGATATAAAATTTCACATACAATTATTTATTAAAAAATATATATTAATTCATTTTTATTATTGTTGTCCATAAAAATATAATGTAATTACCAAATTATAGCCAAATTACATGAAAAATATGATTAATTTCAAAATTAAATAAAAATATCAAAAATGAAATCTTTTTAATAGCGGCATTTAATTAAAAAGTGCCGGAATTTTGCGGCACTTATAAAAGCACCTCAAATTTCCGGCATTATTTCATAAGTGCCGCTAAATTTCCAGCACTTTTTAAGAGCCCCTAATTTCCGGCATTTTTTTATAAAGTGCCCGAAATAAGCGGCACTTTATAAAAAAGTGTTGGAAATTTGCGGCACTTGTTAATGAGTGCCGGAAAATTGCGGCAGTTATTAAAAATGTCAGAAATTAACGGCATTTTTTCCAAAAGTGCCACAAATTTATGGCACTTATGAAAGTGCCGGTAAATAAGTACCGGGAAAAGTAATTTGTGGTGTAGCGAGGCAGTACAATTTTTTTATTAAACTTTTTGCAACATGTATTTTAATGAGTAAGCTTAAAAAGTCAGTTGTTCTTTACAACTAAAAATATGTGTTACCAAACATTTTTGTAATTTAGTAGAACTTTACGAGCGGTGAAATTTTTGTAAATAAATGAAATTTGTATAAATGCGTGGTGATATTATCGTAAGTGTTGTAGTGTTTAAAAGCGTCAGTTGTAGTGTTATTGAGTGTCAATGCATGTGTTTAGAGAGTGATAGCACATGCATCAAAGAACGATAGTGTTTAAGAGTGTCAGTTGTAGTGTTTAAGTGTGACAGTATGTGTGTTAAAGAGTGCCAATAGTAGTATTTAAGAGTTTATGAGTATCAGAGCATTGCATGTGTTATTGAGTGCCAGCTCATGTGCTTAAAGATTGCTTACATGTGTTAAAGAATGTTAGTGCATACGTTAAAGAGTGTCAGTGGTAGCGATGTTGTATTAATAAGTTTCAGTTATTTACAAAAATTCTAATGTGCGCTTTAAAAGATGTATCAGTTATTTATAAAAATATCACCGTGTGCGATTTAAAAGATGTTGTTACAAAAATGCTACCAAAAGATCTACTCCCTCCGTCTCAAAATACCTTGCACTAATTTCTTTGTGGGTGTCTTGTTGGTAAGTCCTCTTTCCAGAAATACTCAAATTTTATTGTTTTTTTTTATTCTCTCTACCCTTTTTGTTATACGTACACACTTAATTTTGGGTTCTACTTGTAATTCTCACTCAACTTATCATACTCACAAACTAGGGATGTCCAAACGGAATCGGAGGAACCGGACCGGACCCGCCAAACCGGCTCGGAATCAGAAAGCCCGAAACCGCCTTGAACCTTAACGAAAACCAGAACCGTGTACCGTTTGTTAAACATGTCGATTCCGGTTCATCCCCTCTGAAAAACATGAACAAGCAATATTGAACAACCATGAACCGCCAAGAATGAACCAGAACAGGAACCGTCAGCAAAACCGTCAAAAACTGTCAAAATCGTCTGATTTCTAACGATTTCATCAGAATTAACCGTTACTAACGGAAAGTTGACAAGAAAAGTTGAGTTTTGACTGATTTTTTTAGACAAATTCGGTGAATAAAAATAATAAAAATTTGTTGAGTATATAAAAGAAAAGAGGGACGACCTCTTTAATTTGTTAAACATTTTTCTATATTTTTTTTGTAAAAAAATCGGTAATAAAATATTATTAAAATTATTTTTCTGTTAAAAATGTATTTATTTAAAAAAAAAAAAAAAGAAACTGTGGACTGATGGTTCTAAACCGTGAACCGGCGGTTCCTAACCATAACCGGAAGTGAAACGGTTCGGTTACGGTTCAAGCTTTTCCGAAACCGTAACCGTGTTAGGTCATCCCTACTCACAACCACGTTCCTACTAACAATACTTTTAAATATATACTCATTCTTTAATTTTTGTGTATTCTTAAAATGGTGCAAGTTGTTTTTAGACGGAGAGAATATTTAATTATAAAATTATGAAAAGCACGTTTATACTTTTTTTTTCTCTTGAATCACGATTATACTTATTGTTTAGAAATTGATTTTTCTTTTAAAAGATTTTGTGAATAAATATTAAGTCGCATGCGTTTGGAGACGGGGGAAATATTTCATTTACTTACAATATTTTTCTCCCTTCTTTTACTTTAGAGTCGTTCTTGTGAAAAACACGTTTTACACTAAGCTAAGGAAAAACGTGTTTTTCCCAATTGCCTTCTCTAATATTATCATGTGTCTTCTCTAATATTACAGAGTACCTGTTGTAATATTACACTTATAAATATTCAAGCATGTAATTTTATACATTCAAAGAGACACTTTTAGTGATAGTTTTAAGACTGTCTGTCTTACTATTACAAAGTGTCTCTTGGATTATTGAAAAATGCCTCTTCCATTGTCAACAAGTGTTTGGTGGGTTTTTTAAATTTTCAAAACAAGTGCCTGCCCTAATACTAAAAAGTGCCTCCTATAGTATTGCAAAGTGCCTCCTACAGTATAAAAAAGTGTCAGGTGAGTTTTTGTAAGTGCCTGACAAGTTTTTCTAAGTTCTAAAACAAGTGACTGCCCTAGTATTAAAAAGTGCCTCCTGTAGTATTGCAAAATGACTCCTGTAGTATTAAAAAGTGTCTGATGAGTTTTATAAGTTCCAGTTATTTACAGCAATGCCACCGCGTCTTTTAAGTAACATTCCACTTATTTACAAAAATGCCACTCCGCATAAGAAAAACACGTTTTACGCTAAAACGCGTGTAAAACGAGTTTTTCCTACGATTTTCTGTTTACTTTACTCTCCCTTCTGCCAAACGAACCATAATTAGCATACTTTTGACTTTACCATGGTTATCTTCGAAAAGAAGGTATACTTTAAAATATCTTAGATTTTATTAATCTTCTAAAGTCGCTCATAAAGATCTTTATTAAAGAGAAAATATCTAAGATATGTTAAATACTCTCCGTTCAATTTGAAATTGCAAAACTTATCATTTTTTGTGTCCCATAGAAATTACAAAATCTAAAAGTAGAAAGTTTTTAATAATTTTCAGTTAGTGAAACTCACTTGTCATACTCCCATCAACTAACACACTTACTATTCCTTACCATACTTTCTGTCTCCCACTCAACTATCAACACTCATAACACATCACCTTTTTCATTTTTTCCCTTGATTCTTATGCAATGGGTTTTTTTTTTTTTTGCAATTTCAAATGGGATGGAGGGAGTATATAACCTGATCACATGAAACATAAATGGGACAACATAAATTATTTTAATTATTTCTTTATGAGTCGTTCTTGTAAAATACGCGTTTTACACTAAGCTATGGAAAAACATGTTTTTTCCATATGCCTTCTCTAATATTATCATGTGTCTGCTCTAATATTACAAGGTGTTTGTTGTAATATTATACTTATAAATATTCAAGCATACACTTTTATACCTTCAAATAGGCACTTTTAAAGGTAGTGCTAAGGTTGTTTGTCTTAGTATTACAAAGTGGCTCTTGGATTATTGAAAAATGCCTCTTAAATTGTCAACAAGTATTTGGTGGGTTTTTAAAATTTTCAAAACAAGTGTCTGCCTTAGTGTTAAAAAGTGCCTTATGTAATATTGAAAAATCCTCCTACAATGTAAAAAGGTGTTTGGTGCGATTTTGTAAGTATCAAGCGAGTTTTTTTAAGTTCTAAAACAATTGTCTGCCCTAGTATTAAAAAGTGCCTCCTGTAGTATTGCAAAATGCCTCCTACAGTGTAAAAAAGTGTCTGATGAGTTTTCGTAATTCCAATTATTTGCAAAAATGTCACCGCGTCTTTTAATAATATTCCGTTTATTTACAAAAATGTCACCCTACATAAGAAAAACACATTTTATACTAAAACGCGTGTAAAACGTGTTTTTCCTAAGATTTCTGCTTTTCGGATAGTCACATCAGATCCTCATCCTGAGGGGGACCCACATCAAGCAGCCACATTCCCAACAGTTAGACCGAGCTGGGTTTTTTTCTTTTTCTTTTTCTTTTTCTTTTACTTTTTCTTTTTCAAAATATCGCAGTTTCCCCACAAAATATCTGGCTCACTCTCAGATTGGTTACAGATATTTTTCCTCACCCTTTCTGACGTGGCACTTAATCCACACTTTGCCACGTGTAAAAGCATCACCACGTCGATCCTTTATTATAAACTCCCTCAGACATCACCGCCATTTTCTCTCTCTCTCTTTCTCTCAGGGTTTGCCTTCTCTCTCTCTCTGCGAAATTTAGGGATAATATTTGGACCACGTTTTACGTTGTCTTCTGATCATAGAGGTTGAAGAAATGGTGGCCAATCTCCGGCAGGATTTACCGCCGGTGATGTTTCAAGATCTTGCGGAGAGCCAGGATTGTACGGATTCGTTGGCTAGGTTGAACTCGTCCGGTGATGAGGAGGAGTCCGCTTTGACGGTTGGGGATTTGAAAGATGCCTTCCGCCGCCCTCAGAATTCAAAGCTGGTAATTCTTTGATTTTTCCTAGAATTTGTTTCTATCTAGTTTATTTAGTTTGATGTCAAAAGCTTGGAAAAATCAATGACTATGTATTTTATATGATTTATGTTTATCTAGATCTTGTATTTTGCTGTGGAATTTGATGGGATTTGAGATTTTGTGTTGATTGCATGTGTGAGTAATTGTGGGAATTGGAGATTAGTTAGTTTAAAGTTTGAACTAAATTTAAGAGAAATCCAATGCTAAGGCAAGCATCCTATGGTGTTAAAAATAGTTTGAGACATTTCTAAGCTGTTGTTTAGATGCTGATCGAATTTTGTGACATGTTTTTCTGATGGAAATAAGGAATCTGATGTTTTTTTATTATATTTTTCTTTTTGTAGAACTTAAGAAGAGATTTCTTGTTTGATTAGGCATGAAATTTTAAGGTTTGAGCATTTGGATTTATTCCTCATTCAGTAATTTTTCTTTATTCAGTTTTTTGCATCCATATGTGGTCTTTTACCTGATGAGATATACTCCCTCTGTCCCAACTCACTTGACACTTATTTCCATTTTGAGCTGTCCCAGCTCACTTGACACCTCCCAAAATAGCATACTTTTTATAATTTTGTATTCACTATACCCCACCACTCATTCCCTCTCTTCATTTTCCACCACTCAATTTATTCAACCAACACTACTATTTACCCCACTCATTCTCTCTTTTCATTTTCTACCACACATTTTCCTTATTTTATTCATTCTCCTTAATTATTGTGCCCACCTCATGGGTGTTAAGTGAGGTGGGACGGAGGGAGTATAGTATATCAGTATCGCTGTTTCAGGAGCTTCCTTTATTATTGATTGATTTCCTTCTTTGTCTTGGTGGGTGAAACACTTCTATCTCCAATTTTAGCCAAGGTAACTTCTGGATAAGACACACAAGATGTTAACTCAGTTCTGTGGGATGTGGATAATATATACTCCCTCCGTCCCAGAATGATCTTCCCATTTGACTATTCAAACTTTTTAAGGATATGCGCACTTGCTTCACTAGCCATGTTGTGTTTATGCACATTTAATCCCAAATTGTAGAAATGGAAAGAACTTTTTGGGACAATGAGAAATGGAAAATGTGAAGATCATTTTGGGATGGAGGGAGTAATTCATTTTCATTTGGAAGAATACCCCTCCCATTATATCGCTTTCCAGTGTATGATATCACCTTCTGTTGGAGTGTGTGAGTGTTGCATCAATTTTCTTTTCAAACTTTTCCGTATAGCTGTTTAAAACCTTCATATTTCAAAATGGAAAGGTTTCAAGTTACCTTTTCCTTTTCGGGGATTGGGAATTTACGCAATGGTCAATCGCATAGTAGTACGAGTTTTTCTTAGCCTGTTTGAATTTTGATTTTGATAGTACTTGTCGATATGGGGGACCGAAAATGTTGTTGAACTTGATGGGTTAGCATACGAAATGCCACTGAATAAATTCAGCTGCCTTCTGTAGTTCGGTTTGTAGATCATTTAGGAAGTTATTATTTTGGGGGGGATGCAGATCATACTTGTTGAGAGTTTGGATAATCTATACCTGTGTAGTTTTCGGCTTGGAATAAGGATCTTTCTTAAACATTGTTGTTTTAAAATGATTCGATGACTTTTTTCTTGAATTATTCCCCATCATAGTTTATTAACATTTTGGTGGAACTTGTGAGGAAATATGAAAAAAAACCAAAGGTGTTTATTGGAAAATAGAGATTTCAAGATTTTGGAGATTTTGGTCGTGTGCGCTAAAATGAGCGTAACTTTTGATTCCGGATGAGTTACGGAACGCACAACATATCAAATCGAAGCTCTTTTCGAGACGGACAAAAGTCATGGGCAAAGCCCCATGACACATCTTTCTAAATCAAAAAGCTCGAATCTTGGAGATCAAATAGGCTGCTGAAATTATTATAAATTAATATTAAGATTATTTATAATTTCTTATTTTTGGATATTACCAATAAAAACTGTCAGGCAGTTTTAACTACCAAACAGTTTTGTCTGAAAGGGTGTGACTCTTCGAAGGATTGTGATTGGTTAAGATTCCAAAGTCAGCCCTATATAAACACTATCAGAGTGTGTTTGTCAACACAGAAAAAATTCATCTTTTTCCTCCCTTCTATTACTAAGAAAGCATTAAGTAAATTCGCCAGGGACAGGTTCTTATGCAAGAACTTGTTCCGAATAGTTGTATCCTCAAGCCAGACGTCCAGACTACAGCAGAAGCGGGGACGAATTTCTGTCTTAGGACACTGCCATACCATAGCAGGCCTCTATTCAATCTGTAGCGTTATCAGGGTTTCTTTTAAGTTTGCAATTTATTTTGTATCGAATATAGACTGTTTGTATTAATATTTATTAATTTGAAGTATATAATAGATTTGTCATAACACATTTGACGTCTGGTGCATGGAAATGGCGTGTTGCGGTTTTGCCTGAAAAAGTTTGAAATGGGGCTGGGGATTGGAAGGGGGGAGTGGGTGGGATGTTTGTTAGTTATGTTATCAAGTTTCATGTGTTCATTGATTTATTAGTGGCAATGGATTTGCCTTTTAATCTTCGTGTGAGATACAACTGTATTTCACGGGGTTGGTCCAGTTTGGTTCTTTGAAATTCATCTTAGAAACCCGCCTCTATCGAGCACTGGAGTGTATTAATGCAACCTTATCGACATGTCAGTTTTTTCTGGCTGGCACTATTAGGAACGGACAATTGCAGACATAGAGTGAGAAGTAGATTCTGAAGCAGATATGCGGTGGCTAAAATTTGTCTCTTTAGAAATGTGTCTTATGGTTTATCAAGGGAATTACTTTATTTCAGTATAACACATTGGTCTAGTCGTGGATTTTAAATTGTTTGATAGTTCTACAAATATGTTCAATGACCATCAACAATGTATTTCTTTTCTACTCATCTGAGCAAAATTATGATTTCTTCCGATTTTCAACCAAGTATGGTAGATATAAAAACTTACTTTGTAAAGACCACAGGAAAAGGAACATATTCTGGTTTCCAAATTGCATCTCTGTATTACTGTATTTATTAAACATGCTGGTAAATTGAAAGGAAAAAACTTTAGCTCGGACATCAATGGTCATCAACCTACTCATTTATTTGCTGTGCGGTTTTCCCTTTCATAAGCTACTTCAATATACAATTTATGTTATGTTTCTTTTGTGTGTTTTTACTTAAACTCTTACGTAGCAAGTTGTAATTGGTAGATGCTTTTTCTTATGACCAGGATAAGCGCACAGCATGGACAAATGAGAAACACAATCTTTATCTAAATCATTTGGAATCTTCATTTACTGAGCAGTTGCACCGTTCTATGGGTTTTTCTCGATGGCAGTCAGAACTTAAGACAAAAGGTACACGTGTATCTCGAAAGCTGTCTGCTAATGAGCAACATACTTCTGAGGAGGTAAGGCTATAAGTTTATTTACCATCTACAGTATATAATTCCGTCACTAAGTGTTCCATCAGATTTATCGTTCCTACTAATGACCGTCTTGTCTTCATCTTTCTCCAGCTGACGGTTCTGCAAGAACAGAAACTAGTTCCTTCTGGGAATAAGCGCTTAGGACGGAAGAGGATTTTCTCGAATGAATCAGCAACAAGTTCAGATCAGATTCCTATGAGTCCCCGCACACTGGGAGAGTCAGTTGGCTGTCTTGAAGGTGATTACGACTATAAGCTTTTGTTAGTGTGTTCACAGTCTACTTAATCAAGCTTTCTGTTGTTTTTTGCTTTTACTCTTCTGTTTTTCCATCTTTGTTCACCATATAACCACAGGATTACACACACACAGATTTTAATAGCACATGTGATTAGGAGTCCTCTATGTATTTAATGGCATCTCCAAAGGCCAGGTGTAGCTCCATGTAATTACCTCCTATACGAGACCAGGCTTATCCAAAGGTGGACAATAGTTTCTAATGGATACAATAACATGCTAGAGAAGCAATTTATTCATAAATTGTTGAGGTTCAAGCTTTTGTTTACATTCAGCTAATTGATTGTCGGTATAAAATATGGTTATTGACTTGCATTCTTATGAGAAAATCCAACTGACATGATTTTTTTATATTTTTTTTTAGAATTCTCGGATCAGAACTTCGCAGAGGATGTCCTAGAGAAGCCAAATACATGCATGTCAAAGAGGTCAAAACCTTCTGTAGCTGACGCTCCAAACCAGGACCAGGTAATGCATTTTCTTGATACTCGTCCCCTCATTGGTTTGCACATACCCCATTATTGATTTGAGAATGCACAAATATTTATATTTTTCTTTCTGTTGTTGGGCTTATCCAGATAGTGCCCTACATCATCAAAAACTGAAGAAAAAGCACATCAAGAACGCGTACCAGAATCTGACAGAAATACTTTATTGAGGGAAAGCTGAGGTGTAGTTTAGTGTTTTTCAGCTAAATATAGGGATCCAGTTCAACAAATCAAATGTAAGCATTGACATCCTTTCATGGAAATATTATATGAACGGTTTTGGGAAGATGAAGGCAATGCCTCAAATTATAGGGCCTTCACTACATATTAGTGGAAATTCTGGTACAAGGTTTTGATATTAGAGGAATAGTTGCGGTTTGCAGTTATATACTACAAATAGAGGAAGTTTATCATAGAGCCTTTTGTTTGTCAGTGTAGGTTTTTGAAGCTCATTTTGTTAATCTGTGGGATAACCATCACATGACAGATAACGATGACAGAAAACCATTGGCATTTGTAGACTCGAGGCAAGTTTCATGGGTGCACATGCACCCATGAGTTTTTCAGTTTAGTTTTTTTGGATCATATATGTAGGTGGTATATTGCGAGTAGGTAAAGATGTATTGGTGTTGGCCGCTCCTATTGTTGTAATGATGTGTATTACAACATAGATGGGAAGTGCAGTTGGCAGATGACTCGGTTATATATCTCATTTATTCATTCTTCGTTCAAGGTTAATCTTGTTGAATATCTTACTGTAATACCCGCCTCCTTCCCCTAATTATCCTAATTATGTATTTTCTTTTTAAAACTCTTTAATTATTATTTGGGCCGAGCCATTAATAAAAAGTATTGGGTTTAGTTATTGGGTCAAAGTAGAAAAGCCCAAGTCATTATTTTAAGAGGAGAAGGAATCTTTTTTAGTTAGGGAATTAAAAACACTAAACTATATAAACTCTGTAAGATCCCTAGTGTTATTATTATGGGCAAATTACAATTTAGGGCCTAATGTCTACGAGGCGGTTGCAGTTTAGGGCCCGACGTCCAAATTTTACTAATTTAGGGCTTGATATGCCAATTTTTGAGCAATTTAGGGCTTTTTTTTCGATTTTTATCCAAATTTATGTGACAAAAATTAAGGGGTTAAGTGAAATGTTTTTGAAATGAAGGGAAAAATTTGAGAAATAGCCTAATAAAACCTAAAAACCCATACCACGTCTCTTTCTCTGTTCTTGCCTAACGCCCCCTCCCCCCTCTTTTCTTCACCGGCCGGCGACACCTTCACCTCCCCATGGCAGCAACCTCCCTTTCTCTCTACCCAGCCCCGTCTCTTCACCACGGACCCTTCTCTCTCTGTATTCCCTTCATCCATTCCCCTTCTCTCTACCCAGAAACCTCCCTTGCTCAATTTTGATGTTTTCGTTCCATGGAATTGGTGAGTTTGTTGTTCAAGTTTGTTTCTCAATTTTTGGTTTTATCGTTCCAGATCTGAAATATTGAAACTTGCGGCTTCGGAAATTGTTTTTAGTTTGAGAAAACCAATCCGCCAGAAAACCAAAGGCTGCATCAATTTGCACTTTATTCAACAACGGACCTGGAGACGATTTCGGAGTTTTTAGCTTCTTCACGCTATCTTCCAACATTGCCAAAGCCCCTAAATCCTATTTCCCACCGGACAACATCAAATGTTGGTGTTGGTGCTGATGCTGGTTCAAACCCCAATACCCGGAGCCTGAGCGGGAAGAAAGGGCGCTGGCGTCGTTTTCTGAAGTGCGTTTTCGGTGGTTAGACTGGGAAGAAGGGGAGGCCAGAGGCGGCAATTGGTCATGATATTGCGAATGGGGATGTATGGGTTTGAGAACGGAGGTGAAATTGGGGCAGGTACCGCGCTTGAGATGCTCCGAAGCGGTTCGAGATGGGTTGGAAGCAGAGAAAGCGGCGTCGCAGAGTGTACACTTGAGCTTGACGGCTTTCGGGAGGTTAGTATCTGGGTTCCATGGCGTTTTTTGTATAGGAAGGAACGAGAGGTTGTTGAAGATGGTTGTGACTTGATTTTGTGGTGGCAAGGTGAGGTGGTGCTGGCAAGGTGTGGTGGTACTAGGGTTGTTAACGGTGATGATGAACATAGATGAAGAAGATGAGTGTTTATTTTGATTTTAAAAGAAAAGTTTTGATCCATTAATTTTTGCATAAAAAAAAGTTGTATAAGTTTAATTTCTTTACAAAATTGATAAATTTTGAAATTAGATTTATTATCATTTTAGATATTAATTTATTTTAATTTTTTTTGTATTTTTTATATTTAATATTTTCTTTGAGCTTTGAATATTAAATAATTTTTAAAATAATTTTAGTTTCTCCAATTAAATAGTATTTACTTTAAATTATAGTTTAATAAGTTAATTCATGCATATAAATGTTGTACACATCTAATTCAGGTACAAGTAAGTGTTTGGGATTGATAGTTTTTCTAATCTTACCTTTTATATTAAAAAATTTACAACTGACCCCCTCAGTTATTGTCACATGCGTTGCACGTGACCACTTAACATGAATTTGGATGAAAATCGTCAAAAAGCCCTAAATTGCGTAAAAATTGGCATGTCAAGCTCTAAACCACCAAATTTTAGACGTCAGGCCCTAAACTGCAACCGCCTCGTAGACATTAGGCCCTAAATTGTAATTTGCCCTATTATTATTTCACACAAAAGAAAAGAGAACGGGAAAAAAAGAAAGAGAGAGAGCCGCAGAGAGAGAGAGAGAGGCGGAGAAAGAGACCGAGAAAGAGAGAGAGAAAGAGAAGGGAGAAGAGAGGGTGAAGGTCGGAACCGATCAAGAAGGTAAATCCAAATCTCCTTAAGCTTTTCTTTATCTCCATGGATTGATTATTAGAACACAATGATCATTGAAGTAGAACCCTAAATATTATGATGAACTAGGGTTTGGTTGAATTGAATTAAGAAGAGGAAGAAGAATGATTGTGTGTGCGTGTGTGTGTGCGTGCGTGCATGTGCAGTGTGTTGTGCGCACTGTGCATGTGTGCGTGCGTGTTGTGTGTGTGCTGGTGTGCGTGTGTGTGCTGCCGTGTGTGTGCTACCGTGTGTGTGTGCTGGATGCGCAACGTGTGTATGCGTGTGTTGATGTGTGTGCTGCGAAGGTGGAAACAGTGTGTGTAATGGTATTTTGGAAAATAGTATTGGGAATTGAAGGTGGAAAACCCTAGCAGTGTTATGGTGAAACCCTAAGGGTATTTTGGTAAACTTAAAAGGGTATTTTGGGTATTAATCTAATTGGGTAATATGAGAAACCCTAGAACATGTATTAACCTTAAAAGGAGTTAAAGAGAATGACTTGTAGGTTAATAATAAGAAAAAGTAAAGTATTTTGGGGACAGAAGTAAATAGTATTACTTTTGTCTAAGAAAGCCATTTTCGCATGATTGTAGATACGTGCGCGTGGTTTTGCAAGAAGGATTACCCAAGCCAAGGTGAGGGATTACGTTCCTAAGTCGTTTTGAGATTCATCCTTTTGAAATATGATCCTCATAATTCTTTCTAAGTCTAGCTACCAAGTGACCGGTAGTATTTGAACTCCTATGACATGAAACGTCTTTGAATTGATCTTACCCTTGATGTGTATTGTTCAATGGGTACCTAAAGTGATTGAAATTGTGTTATGTGTTCTTGTACCTTGAACACTATGTGGAATATTACTGTATCTAATTGAAACAGGTGCAGTTACCTTTGTTTGATTGAAAAAGACTTAGCATGAATTAGTCTAATTGAAAAGGACTAAATGAAAACTGAACTAGTCTGATTGAAAATGACTAAATGAACTTGTCTACTTTGATTGAAAAGAACTTAAGACACTGTATGCTATATGATGAAGTATCTAAATTAATAAGGAAACACCCTGAAAATGTGTAAGGTCTCTTATTTACTTAACACCCTGAAAAGGTGTTTGAAACTCTGGAATTGACGAACTTGTGATAGTGCCACAACTTCTTTAAGTGTTATAATTGTATCTTGTGATTATTACAGTTAACTTATTGATGTTTAGCCTTTCATTGAAGTATTGGTTTGGCTCTGTTCTTTCGGTCATCTCTTCTTAGTACCCGGAGAGATCCCGTATGAGCTTACTGAGCATTGTTCGCTCACCCATTTCTTATATTCTTTTCCCCAGGTAAAGAGTAGAGGAAATGGTTAAACTGCAAGGAAGGGCAGTCCGTGGTTTAAATGAAGAGTTTTAAGACAATTATTTTGTTTTATGTTAGAGTTAGTGGGTTGTACTAGCCGTTAAGTTTGAAATACAGTTATGCTTCCGCACTGTTTTGAATTGTGGTTAGATTATACTAGCCGTTACAAGTGAACGTTGGATTTGAATCGTGCTTGACGTTTGGAATTTCCTAGTTTATGGATAATTATTATTATTGGAAAGTTTGGGTTGTTACACTTACATCATACTCATTCCTCCATTTCTGTTGTTTCTTTTCCAAAATGAACGTCGATTTTGTTTTTTATCATGAACAAAAATGGACATTCATTTTTGAGAATGACAGTATGAAGTTTTATGATTTTGTCCTTGTATACATGCTGTTGTATGTCACTTTTCAGCGGTGCTGCCTCTATATGCTTGCATGTGTAATTAACCTCCAGCAGGTGAGAAGCATGACAAGCTGAAGCTTTAGAAATCCAAACTCATCACTTGAATGAATCTGTATGAAATTGTGTAATAAAGACTTATAAATAAAGAATTGTTTTGGAGTAAAGTTGCTATTTATTTTTTGAAAGCTACTTTAACAGAAAGTTGTTTGTTTACTTTGACAAATAAAATGAAAAAACATAAATAAAAATCTAATCCTCAAAGATAATATATACTACAAAAATAAATGTTATAGATCTTTAACAGATTATTTTCAAAAAAAAAAAATTAAAAAATTATAGATGCTGTAGTTATTTATGGTAAATAAACTTTATTAACTGTAGCAAGAAGACTATGGTTTATCCCAATCTTCCATACAATGTCAGTCAAACTAACAAAATTTTCTAGTACTACTAAATTTTTTTGTAGTAAAAACCAAAGCATTTTTATAATACCCACGTTAAAAAAATCGATTTATTATTGACCAAATTATACTCCTAGTAAAACATTATCAAATTTTATAAGGAATCGCTTCAAAAGAGATTTTTTTTTTTTAATTATTTGTATAATAATTGTAACATGATGAAGTTTTACTATAATTTTTTACAGCCATGATATTTATTTTAAAATTGACAGAAAGAAACGCACAATAATTTTAATGAGCCAGATCGAGTATAATGTAAGAAAAATAAAATAATGTAGGTCCATATATAAATGAAATTAAAATATGTCAAAGAAAAAAAGGAAAGTGTATTTAATGGAAGCAATGCTAGGGGTACAAAACAAAGTCACAAGATCTTACTCACACAATGAGTTTGTTAGTGCAGACAGAGGTGTTACTTCAGATGTTGCCACTGACAGTCTAAGTGCTGTGACGAAAATACTTTGTAATTTGACATTTCTTTCTAATATAATTTTATACTAATGTTCTAATATTATTGTCTAGATGTTGGTCCATATTTTCAGATATAATAAAGTTGATTTATGGAGCTTAAAACATGGAGAAGAAATTAATGAAGAATTACTCATAAAAGCCGAGTAAATAAGGGAGTTACAAACATATTTAACATGTGTTAAATATGTTAAATATGGAGAAGACCAAGTCCAAGGTTTGTTGCTGATCAAATAGATGAAGTACAAGGCGTTGGAAGCAAGGAGTACAACAAACTGAAGCTTAGACTTGGGCATGAAGAATTCGGTTGAGAGAATCAAGGAAGGAAGACCAAGTCAAGCTTGTTTTGTGGAGATAAGGCTTGCACATGATCTCCACCCTCCTCACACGATCACAAACATCCCAAAGCTGTTATTTGTGTAGCCTCCAAGTCTTGGTTGGCTATAAATAGATGCTTGGATGAAGATTGAAGACAAGCCAATTTTATACACACATCCATAGCACAAAAAGACCAAAGTACTCTTGGCTCCTTTTGAGATTCTTTCTTCCATACACTCTTTTATCACTCAAATACTTCGGGTTTGAGTGAGTTTTGGTTAGGATAGAATCTTGTACTTTGTTCTTACTTTGGTTCCATAGAGAGTATATCATAGTTTGTATAGGGAACCATTTTAAACTTTGTAATTGGTTTTGATTATAAGGTTTTCGCCATCTAGGCATCTCAAGTTATATTTATATAACTTGAGAAAAATATTTCTCTTGTGCTATTTATTTTCCGCTGCAAAAACTCTACTATTTTTGTGTGTGTATTTTCTGTCCGTCTGGAGTGTTACCTGGGGTGTTGCTTAACACTTGAGGTAACATCTGTTCTCAGAAAGTCATTGACAAACAATTTTAATTGGCACCAGAGCCCGGTCACTTGACATACTAAGTGATTCGTTCCAGATTTGTCATGGCTTTCGATCCTGCTAATCCTAATCAAAAGCGTCTTCATGTTTTAGATGGCTCGAATTATGCTTATTGGAAGATCTGCCTACGCTCGCATATCAAATCAATTGATCTTCGGGCATGGCGATCTATAACAAATGGTTACTCTCTCCCTATGTTACCTCCAGATGAAGATGGTGACGTTCAAGTCAAACCTGAATCGGAGTGGACTAATGAAGAGATTACTCTAGCTAATTATAATGAAAAAGCACTTAATGCTATTTTTGAATGGGTTGATATGCATATTTTTAAACTTATTCAAAATAGTTCCACTGCTCAAGAGGCATGGGACACTTTACAAAGATTTTGTGAAGGTGATAGTAGTGTGCGTGATAATAAGCTTAGAACTCTTACTGGCAAATTTGAAAGATTGAGGATGGGTGAAAATGAAACGATTTCATCCTATTTTGAAAAATTGTTTGATATTGCAAATGAGTGTCAACTTTTGGGTGAACCTTTTACCAACAAACAACTTGTTTCAAAAGCTATTCGAACTCTCCCCGAGAGGTTCAATATGAAAGTTTCATCTATTGAAGAAGCTCACAATCTTTCTACAATGAACATCAATTCTTTAATGAGTATTTTGAAAAATTTTGAGTCAAATCTCCTTGAACAAAGTGAGGCTTCTAAAGGGAAAAATATTGCTTTAAATGTGCAATCCTCAGATTTTTCAAATGATAATGAAGATGAAATTTTTGAAGAATTGGGTGAAAGTGCCAGTGTTGCTTTACTTGCTAGAAAATATAATGCAATGGTTAAAAAGTTTAACAATGAAAAAGTGCAGGTAAAAGCAAAAGAGAAACAAACCAAGGTGTATGATTCGATGCCAAGAAGGACGTTCCCATCTACTCAAAAGTCAGCCCCTATGCGTAGAGCATCCTCAGATCAATCAAGGTCGGATCCCAAATACATTGATTCAATTCAATGTCATGCTTGTTCAGGATGGGGTCATTACGCAAATGAGTGTGCCAACACACTACGGAAGAAGGGAAAGAACCTATGGGTATCCCTGAGTGACAATGAAGATGAGGGTTCAATCCAGGAAGAAGAACCAGATCAAACAACCATGTATGTCACAGTCAGTGACTTGCAGACTGAACATGTTACCAGAGATGTTATATCAACTGAGATAACATCCGAGACCACATCTGTCAGGTATAACAATTTCATTACTGATAATAATGTTTGTTTCGTGGTTTCCACTAATCTTGATACAGGAAGTTCGCAAGAGGATGAGATGAGCAAAGATGAGCTCATTGAAGACTTAAAAATCCTCTATAAGGATATGCTCAAGGAATGGAAGAAGGAGAACCAAATGGTTAAGACTTTAACCAAGAAGAACGATGGACTCAAGGCCTACTTGAACCGAATAGAAGCTCAAGCATCCCAGAAAGATGCCGAGCTAGAAAAAGTCAAGGCCAAGTTGACTCTAGCCGAAACCACCTTGAAGAAGCTCAACACTGGATCGTCCAAAGTTGATGAGATCCTAAACTTGGGTAAGCCTTTGAGAGCAGGTATTGGTTTCCGAGAATCATTAGAAAGTATTACTTCTTCTTTGTCTTGTAATGATCATAACGTAAATTTTGTAAAAGGTCACGAGTTTGATCAAAATTCTTGTTCAAATGATGTTTCTGACAAAGGGAAAGTGTGTCAATACTATCACACTACTGGACATCTTAAAAATAAATGTACAAAGCTTTCAAAGAAAGAGTCCAGTCCAGATGTGTTACCTGAAGTGTTACCCAGCACTCCAGATAACACACACTGTCAGAAAGTCAAAATATCAAAAAAGAAGTCATGGAAACCAAAAGCCAATGTGAGATGTGATGTTGTATATACTGCCTTAAAAACAAATGTTGAAGGATCATGGTATTTTGATAGTGGGTGTTCACGCCATATGACGGGAACAAAAATGTTTTTAAAACACTATGAATCCGTTCAAGGGGGTAGTGTAACTTATGGTGGTGGGAGCAAGAGTAATATAATAGGTAAAGGAACACTAAATGTGAATGGTTTTCCTGCTTTAAAAAATGTCTTGCATGTAGATGGCCTAGTAACTAATTTAATTAGTATTAGTCAACTTTGCGATGACAACATGGAAGTAAAATTTAACAAGGACACTTGTGAAGTTTTTGATGGTACTAACAATTGTGTTATGACAGGAACTAGATCAAGTGATAATTGTTATCGTGTGGAAGATAAATTCGTGTCAACACCGCACAAATTGATGTCACAAACTTATGGCATCAAAAGTTGGGACATGTTCATTTGAGGAACATTGATAAGATTGTTAAGTTAGATGCTGTTAAAGGAATTCCTAAACTAGATCTTAAAAATCCTATCATTTGTGAAGATTGTCTTAAGGGGAAACAAACTCGTGTTGCCCATAGTGCTGCCCAACATTAACAACACACTGTTTTCAACTCTTACATATGGATTTAATGGGTCCAGTTGAGGTAGGGAGTTTTGGAGGAAAGAGATATTCTTATGTCATTGTTGATGATTTTTCGAGATTCACTTGGGTTTATTTTCTAAAAGAAAAATCGGAAACTTTTGAAAAATTTAAACTTTTACACTCCAAAATCAAAAACATGTTTTGTGCCTCTATCTTTAGAATCAAATCTGATCATGGGAGAGAATTTGACAATGTTTTATTTTCTACTTTTTGTGAAAGAAAAAGAATACATCGCGAGTTTTCAGCTCCTAAAACACCTCAACAAAATGGGGTGGCCGAAAGGAAAAATCGTACTTTACTTGAAATGACTTGTGTGATGTTGTTTTCTAAAAAGATTTCTAAAAGATTTTGGGCCGAGGCACTTAACACGGCTTGTCACACAACTAATAGAATTTTTCTAAGACCTGGAACCACTATGACACCTTATGAAATTTTGAATGGCAAGAAGCCAAAAGTTCACTATTTTCATGTCTTTGGGTATGTGTGTTACATTTTGAATGACCGGGATTACTTAGCAAAGTTTGACTCTAAAAGTGATAGGGCGATATTTCTTGGATATGCGGCAAATAGTCGGGCATATAGGGTTTACAATCTTAGACTAAAAACCATCCAAGAATCTGTTAACATTGTTTTTTATGATCTCTCAAGTATTTCAGGTGAAAGTGCTCAAGAGTCTCCTCTGGTGTTGTTAGAAGATGTCATACAAACTGCAAATGACATCACAGATGTTAACACAGATGCTGAGCAGAATGTTATCATCGATGAGACAGCTCCTCAGGCAGCACCTGAGTCCAGTGATCAATCCGAGTCTGATGCAGAAGTTCATGATGACGCAAGAAGGGATCCTCCACCCAGAATTCGTAGGAATCATCCTACAACTCAGGTAATTGGGGAAGTGAATGAAGGGGTCCGAACAAGAAACAAAGAACCCGTGAATTATCGGGAAATGGTAAGGTATGTGTGCATGTCAACCACATACACCAATGTAAAACACTCTTGTTTTGTGTCATCCATAGAACCTAAAAATGTGATTGAAGCTTTAAAAGACAATTTTTGGATTCAAGCTATGCAAGACGAACTAGATCAATTTACCCGAAATAATGTATGGTTTTTAGTACCCCGTCCTATTAATACTAATGTTATTGGGACAAAATGGCTTTTTAAAAACAAAACGGATGAAGAGGGTAATATTGTTCGAAATAAAGCTCGTTTTGTGGCTCAAGGCTATACACAAGTGGAAGGTATCGACTTTGACGAAACCTTCGCACCCGTAGCTAGAATTGAGTCTATAAGACTTCTCTTAGCCATAGCTTGTTATCTTCGAATCACTTTGTATCAAATGGATGTTAAAGCAACATTTTTAAATGGATATTTAGATGAGGAAGTTTTTGTTGAACAACCTAAAGGTTTTGAAGATCCATCCCAACCAAACCATGTGTATAGACTTGATAAAGCCTTATACGGTCTAAAACAAGCTCCGCGCGCATGGTATGGTCGTTTAACTAGTTTTTTGCTTGAATATGGTTTTATTCGAGGAGAGGCGGATAGAACCTTATTCATTCTAAAACATGGAAAGGAACTTGTCATTGCTCAAATCTATGTTGATGACATAGTCTATGGCTCTACTTCAAAAATTTGTTTAAATGATTTTGTAGAGGCTATGACATCAACTTTCGAGATGAGCATGATGGGTGAACTAAACTTCTTTCTTGGCTTGCAGGTAAGACAACTACCCGATGGAATATTCGTCTCACAAAGCAAGTACGCAAAAAATCTAGTCAAGAAATTCGGCTTGGAGGGGTCAAAAAGTTCCTCGGTTCCTATGGCTACTACACTTAAACTCGGCAAGGATGAAGGGGGAGAAGCAGTCGATCCTACCCTTTACCGTTCCATGATTGGTAGCCTTCTTTACCTTACCTCTAGCCGACCCGACATTATGTTTTCTGTGTGTGTCTGTGCACGATACCAATCCAACCCCAAAGTCTCTCATCTTAATTCTGTGAAAAAGATAATTAAATATGTTTCCGGAACAAGCGAATTAGGAATTTGGTATGCTAAAGATACAAATACAAATCTAGTAGGCTTTAGTGATTCGGATTGGGCGGGGGATATAGATGACAGAAAAAGAACTAGTGGGGGGTGTTTTTACTTGGGTAATAATCTAGTATCATGGTATAGTCGTAAACAAAATTGTGTGTCGCTCTCTACTGCTGAGTCTGAATACGTGGCAGCGGGGAGCTGTTGTACTCAATTAATATGGCTAAAACATATGTTAGACGACTATGGGCTTGAGAGTAAAAATATGATCATGTACTGTGATAGTTTGAGTGCCATCAACATTTCCAAGAACCCTGTCCAACACTCCCGCACAAAACACATTGATATTCGTCATCATTTTTTAAGAGATATGGTTGAAAAAGACTTAATAGCTATAGAGCATATTGATACCAAGTATCAATTAGCGGACATTTTTACAAAAGCCTTAGACCTTAAGAGATTTTCTTTCTTGAAGAACTCTCTTGGTCTTTGTAATCTCTAAAAATCTCCTGTTTTCTTGTGTTACCTCAAGTGCTACCAGCATCTGAGATAACACTTGTATATTATTGTTTTGTTTCTGTTTTAATCTGTCAATGAGTAGTACTTTCTATTCATTGATAGTGGCACATACTGACCTTTTTGTTATGGTAGGATAACACTCTAGGTAACATTATTGATAACATTCATTTTTAAACTCAAAAGTGACAAAGTCACTAATCTTTTTCAAAGGCAAAAAGGCTAAAAAAGCATTTATAGCATTTCCTTAGTAGCTCGGGGCACGGCGTTCGCTGCGACGATGCACTCTTGCCAAAGGGAGATATTATCTAGTGATTTTGTACTAAGTATTAGGAACATGGAGTTCGCTACTACAGTGTATCCTACTTGAACGGTACAAATCTCTAAAACATGTTTACACTTAATAAGGACTCGGGGCACGGAGCTCGCTACTACGATGCTTCCTTGTAGATAAAGAAGTGTGAATTATGTTTATTTTTTAAAGTGCTTAAAGATGAAGAACAAGCTTTTAATATCTAAATTACTAGATTTGTTTTGCCTAAAGTATTCTATTTTGGCAAGCTTGTTTTACCTCAAATGCTTATTATATAAGCATATTTCTGTCTCATGTGTTAAAAAATGAGGTCCATCTCGCCTTAATTGCCTTAATATAAATTCAATAAGGGATGTTTATCACGAATGTTATCTTAAGTGTTACCATCATTGCCATCAACACATTAGTGTGTGCTACATTCGTTTTTTTATTTAGTTTAGTCTCAGATTTGTTTTTTAAGTTTTCAAAGTTTGAAAGTCTTTTTATTGTTAATACAAAGAGTTTACAATTTTGAAAAAGTTTTAAACAAATCCTTTTTATTTGTGGTAAAATTTTCAAGTAACTAAATCCCTAAAATTATGGAAGTCTATCTTCAATTTGTGAGGGATCCGTTACTTCCTTCTTTTACCCGTTCGTTTTACTTATTAATTTTTCTTTTTTCTTTTTCGTTTTCTTTATTTAAAAAAAAAAAAAAAAAAAAAAAAAAAAAAAACGTGGCCGCCGTTTGTGTAGGCCGGATGTGTAGGGAGTTGGGTATTTTGTGTGCAAGTAAATAGGGGGAGTTTGATTAGGTTTGTTTAAAATGTGAGTAAATGTAGGAGTCTTAGTTAATTTAGATGATAAGAGTTAAGTTTAAATTAATTTCCTCTCCTAATTCACATTCCTTAACTCCTAAAATCCTATCCCTATTTACTCTCTCTTTCTCTCTCAAACGCACTTATATACTCCCTCCTCTTCATCGCGTTTTCTCTATCTCAGCAACCTTCCCCAAATCAAAAACCCTTCTAAAAAAAAATTCTCATTTTCTACCTTTCAAAATTCAACAATGGCTTCACCTTCCCAAAACCCTAACCAATCCGCACCTCAAGAGGAGTCACCGGGTGTTGTCTCGGGTGTTACTTCACCTATGGACATATCTCCCATGGTTTCCAATTTCTCTCCATCGATGGCCATGTCCATTGATGATCCTTCCATGGTTGCTACTTCAGTCCAACCTACCCTAACCGTGTGACTACCTCTCAACCACCTGTTACCGCCACCAAGAAACCCAAAAGAAAAGCCCCTTCTTCCTCCAAATCGGCTGCTTAACCCTCCAAGAAGACGCCATCGGCTTCATTAATTTGATTTCTTCCCAACCAGGGGGAGATGGTGTGCTGGTACTAGTGCAGGTACTAGTGCTGCTACTGATGCTGTTGGTGATGCTGGTACAACTCGTGCTGCTGAAGATGTTACTGGACATGCTGGTACTAGTGGATGATGGATAAGAAGAAGAATAACCTTGTTTAAAGGTTGATGTTGCCACAACTCTAAGGCAATGGCTTTTAATGGTACTTTAAAATGGTTTCAAAACAATTTATGTTTTTGGTTGGTTTGGTTTTTAAAACAATTTGTATTTTAGTTCTTAATTTAGAACTTTAATACTTTGGTGGTTATGCTTTGGTTTATGACTTGTGGTTTTGTGGATTTTAAAACTTTGATTTACTTTTTGTTTTTGTTTTAAACTACTAATTATTTTAAACATGGTTCTACTTTACAATTAGTATATTAAGTAAATCTTTGTTGTTTCGGTTAACTCCATGATTAAGGGGGAGTTAATCTTTGGTGAAATGCTCTGTTATACTGTATATGGATAACTTGTTTTTGCAGGTACCAACACATAGGAGATTGGAAAGAAATCTCAAATTAAGGGGGAGATTGTTAGTGCAGACAGAGGTGTTACCTCAGATGTTGCCACTGACAGTCTAAGTGCTGTGACGAAAATACTTTGTAATTTGACATTTCTTTCTAATATAATTTTATACTAATGTTCTAATATTATTGTCTAGATGTTGGTCCATATTTTCAGGCATAATAAAGTTGATTTATGGAGCTTAAAACATGAAGAAGAAATTAATGAAGAATTACTCATAAAAGCCGAGTAAATAAGGGAGTTACAAACATATTTAACATGTGTTAAATATGTTAAATATGGAGAAGACCAAGTCCAAGGTTTGTTGCTGATCAAATAGATGAAGTACAAGGCGTTGGAAGCAAGGAGTACAACAAACTGAAGCTTAGACTTGGGCATGAAGAATTCGGTTGAGAGAATCAAGGCAGGAAGACCAAGTCAAGCTTGTTTTGTGGAGATAAGGCTTGCACATGATCTCCACTCTCCTCACACGATCACAAACAGCCCAACGCTGTTATTTGTGTAGCCTCCAAGTCTTGGTTGGCTATAAATAGATGCTTGGATGAAGATTGAAGACAAGCCAATTTTATACACACATCCATAGCACAAAAAGACCAAAGTACTCTTGGCTCCTTTTGAGATTCTTTCTTCCATACACTCTTTTATCACTCAAATACTTCGGGTTTGAGTGAGTTTTGGTTAGGATAGAATCTTGTACTTTGTTCTTACTTTGGTTCCATAGAGAGTATATCATAGTTTGTATAGGGAACCATTTTAAACTTTGTAATTGGTTTTGATTATAAGGTTTTCGCCATCTAGGCATCTCAAGTTATATTTATATAACTTGAGAAAAATATTTCTCTTGTGCTATTTATTTTCCGCTGCAAAAACTCTACTATTTTTGTGTGTGTATTTTCTGTCCGTCTGGAGTGTTACCTGGGGTGTTGCTTAACACTTGAGGTAACATCTGTTCTCAGAAAGTCATTGACAAACAATTTCAGAGTTGACTATTCATATTTCAGATATACTCCCTCCGTCCCATTGCAATGGGCACACTTTGACTTTTTTGGTCAATTAGATCAATATTTGACCATAATTTTATGAATATCTAGATATCTCTAGACAATTCTAAAAATTGTTAATGATAGTATTTCTAATAGTGAAACAATAACAATTTTTAGAATTTCATAGAGATATTTAGATATTCATAAAACTATGGTCAAAGATTGATTCAGTTGACCAAAAAAGTCAAACTGTGCCCATTGTTATGGGACGGAGGGAGTAGATAGAAGTGGACCAAAGAGGAATTTTAGGAAAAAGATCTTTCAGATCGCTTTCCTTTTTTGACAATTCTCTATTTCAATAGCCTAATCTTTTTGGCTATTTCTCGAAATCGTAGATAGGGCAGTTGTAGATTTGTTTTTTTTCTAAGTCGATTATGTAGATTAGTCTTAGTTAGTGATCCCGGCTTAGTAAGTCCTTTCTTCCATGCTGAACAGCCAGTCTTACATTTTTTCTCTGTGAACCGAGTAAAAAGGTGGCTCGGCGGAAAGAGGGTTTTACCATGAAAGAAGGAAGGGGGTTCAACCTCTTTCAAATACTCCACAACATGGATTCCGGCGATGCAATGTAGTTAGACTCTGATGTTGATCCCAATGAATGAGTTTTTCCACGGAGGTAAATCTTTGCTTGTTAAGAGGATAGCAAGTTACAAATTCTGTCTCGTTAGGACATGTATTTCTATACGATATTTTATTGGTTGTATCGATAGTGGACCCAACACACTCTAATTAAAACATCAATTATATTATTACACCTAAGATTTTATTAGCAAAATTTTGTATGCCCCAAATATTATTCTTTTAATGGAGTAGCTCTAACTGCCTTGCTTTATTAAATAAAAGTAGAAGAAAGAGATTACTAAAATTCTACTCTTCTCCCATTTTGTGGGTCTACTACACAAAATGGAGGCGTGGATTTGGACCAACATCATTTCAACAACTTCTTCTTCTTCTCCACTCCTAAATCCTTAATCACCTTATTACCCTCTATGACCAATTAATCAAGAACAGATCATTTTGATTTTCTTTCAAATTTGATGGGCGCGATTCCGAATTCGAGATTGACAAAGCTGGGTTTGACCCATGAAGATGATGAACTCACTTCAACTGGAGGTGGAGGAATCATCAACAAGAAGAAATGGTACAGTTTGATGCCCTTGTTTGTAGCCCTAGTTGTTATTGCTGAGATTTGTTTCTTGGGTCGTCTTGACATGGCTAAGAATGTTGACTTGGTCAACTCCTGGGCCGACTCCTTCTACCAGTTCACCACTTCTTCTTCCTCGTCGTTCTCTGATGCGGTGGTTGTTGGTGGTGACGAGGTGGTTTCCGGTGGAGAGACTTGTGAGGAGTGGTTAGAGAGAGAAGACTCTGTGGTATATTCTAGGGATTTCCAGACCGACCCCATTTATGTCAATGGGGGTGAACAGGTCTGTTTTCTCTCTCTTGTCTGCGTGTGTCTGTGATATACATTTGTTAATTTTTCGTTTCAGTTTGAATTGAACTGATTTAATTCGTTCTTCTAGTTGGTTTTAAGCTCATTGCACCATTGAGGGAACATTTCATTTTCATTTGAGATCTGACTTAGGTATTTGTATACTTGTATAAAGATGTTCCTGTATATTATGTAGTTTTCTTATAGATTCATCATTCATGCAAGTACGTATATGAGCCGTGTGCGTGTGCATATAAATTTATCTTATAGTAGGGAGGGGGGGAGATTTTGGCATTATGCTGGATTTCGGTTGTTTGGCACTTGGCAAGTAGACCCTTGTAAAATTTAGGTTTTCAATCTCATTAAGTTGCATAATGTATCTAATTTTTAAGGCAACGGATTTAGATCTTAACCTGTCGTCAAACTATTAAATTTGGAAGCATAATTGGTTGGATATACTTTCCACTTTCTCGTTTCTACCAAATTTATGCATGTAATTTTCCATGTTTAAGAGTACATGCAAATATCGTTTTTGCCTTTATAACCAACTACTAGGGAGACACCATTTAGAGCTTTACCAGATGTTTAGAATTTCTAAGTCATTCTTTGTGGGTTTCTTTTATTGTTTGTGCTTATACTGTGATTTCTGTGAAGGAATGGAAATCTTGCGCTGTGGGATGCAACTTTGGCTTTGACACCGATAAAAAGGCTGATGCTGCATTTGGCGTACCACGACCCGTTGGAGTAGCTGGTGTGCTCCGGTCAATGGAATCCAGTCAATACTATGCTGAGAACAACATTGCGATGGCACGACGGTGGGTAAGCACATTATGAGCTGCTCATTTTATATTCAAATCACATGCCTAATTTCCTCCATAGTCTTCTAGATATCCCTAGCCTTATTATTTCAGGATTGAAGAACTTGGCAGAAAATATGTCTTTCATTAGGTTACGTGCTCTGTTACCCGGACTCTTCAAATATGTTGAAGTACCCGTGTCCGATACGTATCGTGTCCGACACGACACCCGGACACCTGCTTTTTCATTCGGATACGACAAGAAAAATTTGAAAGAAAAAAGGAGTGAGTTGACTTCATTTATAAAGATTTTACAAATTTTAATGTTGTTTTACTTAATTATACAATATATCTTAGTAGAAAAGGAGTGAGTTGACTTCATTTATAAGTGAAGTATAAATAGTCTATTTATACTATTTTGATTTTTCCTGAAATAATGCTCGTATCCCGTACCCGTGTCCAAATTTAGGACGGTGTCCCAGTGTCCAAAATTATTAAGAAAATTGTATCCGACACTAGGATCCGTATCCGTGTCGGATCCCGGATACCGTGTCCAGGTAACATAGGTTACGTGTACAAGTGACACTAACTGGTTTAAGCAGCAAGTCTTTTCCAAAAAGAGAAAAAGAAAAGGGGAAAGTGATTGTTCAACCAGCCTGATTAGTTTTAGAAGCTGACATTTTATGTACCATAACTGAGTATGTTTTTTGCTATGTTAAAGAATGAGAATAAGTGATTCATGTAACTGATCCCAAGTGACTGGAACAAAAATTGGGTTGACCTATTTCATCATATCTTAAGTGATCTATGATGATTGATGAGTCTCATTCGTGTATCAAGCCCTCTCTACTTTGTTCTTCTGTTTGAAAATCAGGTGTCTCTCATTCTTTTATTTCCTCTTATATTTATGGAGCTCAAATCAATGTGAGTGTACTTGAACGTCGGAGCAGTATCATGCTTAAATAGATCAATCTTGTCTTCTCTAGGGTTTAGGTCTAGAAGATCAAATGAAGAGTTGTGCTACCTCCCCTGCTTCCTGGGACAACATTTCATTATATTTTCAGAGTTCCTATGCACATTTTACAGTATTTCTATTTCCTTGTTCTTACTATCTTTCTCCCTTTCTTAGTTTTGAATAATCTGGTAGCGGTAAATAGAAATGTCAAAAACAAATCTAACTAGTGTATCTGTTTTGTTTACCAGGAAAGGATATGACATTATTATGACTACCAGTCTTTCATCAGATATTCCCGTTGGATATTTCTCTTGGGCCGAGTATGATATAATGGCACCTATGGAGCCAAAGCCTGAGAGTGCACTGGCAGCTGCATTTATTTCAAATTGCGGTGCTCGCAACTTTCGATTACAAGCTCTTGAAGCCCTTGAGAGGTCAAAAATCAAGATTGACTCTTATGGTAATTGTCATAGAAACAGAGATGGAAATGGTAAGCATGTTCACTATGTCGCTAGAATGTATGAAGTGTTTATGCTTAAAAGTTAAAATGGCACAGAGTTGCATTACTTTCTTTCCGTGGTCAGTATACTTGCTCATAAGTTTAATGTGAAATCATTGCAATTTATTACTTCCCCTGTCCCGAAATGAATGCCTATTTTCAAGATTTTTTTGTCCCAAAATAAATGTCTTTTTTTAAGAAAAAAACTGTGTTCTTTTACCAAAATTTCTTCATAAGTCTCTTTCTACATGCAACGCTAGATGTTTGGAAAGAGCATTGCAAGAATATATATAAATATTTGCCACTAAATCGTATACAAAGTAGAGACTAAATCTCTTAAAATGAAATTTGGACATTCATTTAGGGACAGAGAGAGTAGTTGGTATGTCATTGGCCTCAAAATAGATTTCTTATCTCATGTATGTCATTTAAATTAAGTTTGATTCGTTCTGCTCAAATGCTTCACCTTTGAAGGTCAAAGTATATTGAAATCAGAAGTTTTTCATGAAAAACCCTCGAATTTAAGAACTAAAGTAGTTTTTAAATATTAAGCATGGCATGGGATAGATTTGGAAACTCATGATGTTTTACAATACGATATTCTTCAGATGGAACGCCTCAAAATGAATGTAGGACTCTTTGAGTGGTTTGAGGGGGGGGGGGGTTAATCCATGCGTTTGGTCAAAACTTGACCCGTTTACTATCCGGTATTTTGTTATAAAGGTCTTCTAGCTTTCTAAGATTCGCCGAGAAGAGCTATCCAGAAGTGAAAAAGTATCAAGTGTTTTTTTCGTTCTGTTGAATATATTTGTGTTGTGAATTTGTTGAGAGGGATAGAGTGATGACATAAATCAAAAAATGTAGAGAAATCTAACTTATCTGCTGTGTGTCAATTAATACTAGAATCTGAAATAAAGCTTATTCTAGTATGTTTGCCCGACTCTTAGTTCTAATAAACTTATCTGCTAACTGTTATTATGAATTACTTCGCAGTGGATAAAGTAAAAACCCTGAAGCATTACAAGTTCAGCTTGGCTTTTGAAAATTCCAATGAGGAAGACTACGTCACCGAGAAATTTTTCCAGTCTCTTGTTGCGGGTATGAATATCTCTTCTGTTTATGGGATATTATATTCCAGAAGCATTTTATCCCTCTTTTTTTGCCATCATTTTTAGATTCTTACTAAAATATCCTTTTTTGTTGACATTTTTTTAAACATGTTGGGAAACTAATGATTGCTAGCAATTATGAAATTTGCATGGAATAGCATTTCCTCCCCCAACGCAGCAGACTTAACTTTATCACCTGCATAACGTATAACAATAAAGACTTATTAATATATATATTTTCCTTGCATGTGATAAATTAACCGTTTTTTTTTAAAAAAAAAAAAATCCTTGATGCATTACTTTTCAATTGAATTTGTTTAATTTGCTCAATGAAAAAACCACGGTTTTGACTCCCAATATTATCGACTACTCACTACCGATGTCTGCTACTTTAGGGTAACGACATTAAAATCTTGCAGGAACAATTCCTGTGGTTGTTGGTGCTCCAAATATCCAAGATTTTGCTCCTTTACCTGGTTCAATTTTACATATCAAGGAACTGAAAGATGTTGAGTCAGTTGGGAGGACCATGAAACACCTTACTGAAAATCCCACTGCATTTAATCAGTCGCTGAGGTAAGTATCACGTGATCACCTCCTACAGTCAGTTGATTTGTTGACAAATATCCATATATGGTCATAATATAATATTATACGCCTATACCCGACTCAAGGTGCTTATTTATGAACATCAAACACTTTAAAGATTTGGTTTCATATTTCATGGATACCCTCAAGTTTAAGATTTTAGTAGTCCTATTCCTTAATTAGATCTGCCGAATATGTTTGGAAGCTAATGACATTTGTTAGCTTGATCTTTCAAACAAGACCCCTTAGCGAAACACTCCAAACAAAAAATATCACTCTTTACTTGAATAGAGGGAAGTCTGTCAAAAGGAACTTTTAGCTGTAACCGTAATAGACTTAATTTATTCTGTGTAGGTGGAAATTTGATGGTCCCTCTGATTCTTTCAAGGCACTCGTAGATATGGCAGCAGTTCATTCATCTTGTCGCTTGTGCATTTTCCTTGCAACTAAGATCCGTGAGAAAGAAGAGAAGAGTGAGGGATTCCCAAAACGCCCTTGCAAGTGTAACCGGGGCTCGGAAACTGTGTATCATGTTTATGCACGAGAAAGAGGGAGGTTCGAATGGGAGTCAATTTTCTTGAGGTAATATACTTTTGCTTTCTAATAATCATGTAAACCCGATATCTTTACTTGTTACATGTTACATACTCCCTCCGTCCCATTTTAAGGGTCAAAAATTTCCTAAAAGGGTGTCCCATTTTAAGAGTCAAAATCCTAAAATGGAAAGTGGGTCCTACATGTCATACTCACAACAATTATCCACTAACTCTTCTCTACCCCACTTTCTCTCTCCTACCCAACTATCAACACTCACAACACATCACCTTTCCCTTAATTCTTGAACCCACCCATTTTTTGGCTCTTAAAATGGGACGGAGGGAGTATGTGTTATATTGGTCATCTTTTTGTTTATTATGCATACTGTAGAATTATGAGATTTATGAGTCAGCTTGAGCCCAGCTCATTTAAATCCCAACTAGGCATAAATCATGTTGTGGTCGAGGCTAGATCATGGTTGAGGCTTGATCAAGCATAATATTAAACTTGAGCTATGAACCACCCAATTCGGCTTTAGTCATATAAGCTTGGTATCACAAAATATTATTTACTCCCTCCGTCCCAAAATAAATGTCACTCTTTCTATTTTGATCCATTCAAAATAAATGTCGCACTTCTAAATTAGGAAGAGTCTGAGTGAAGTTTTATCATTGTACATGCTATGTACAAATAAGTAATTCACATTTCTTAAAAATGTTGACAAGTCAACATGAGACATTTATTTTGGGACGATGGAGTAGTATATATTTATATGTTATTCACACACCATTCCATAATGCGTGTCCTTTTTGTTTTTCAGACATGAACGGCCTAAGTGTCTAAACATTGTAGATCTAGAAATGTGCTGAAGAAGAATTTAGTAATCATTATAATAGACTCCTTTTATGTTGAAGATACTCCCTCAGTCCCAAAATACTTGCAGTTTGAGGAGAGATTTTTTGTCTCAAAATACTTGCAGTTTTGCAGTTTTCCATAAAACATTGACACACTTTGCCTAAACTACCCTTATTTATGATAAGGTAGTTGTCATTGTAAAAATATTTAAATGTCTAGGTACGTGAAATATTCAAAGGGTAATCTAGTCTATTTGATATGTATTGATTGTTTTTCTTAATGTGTGAATAGTCCTAGAACTACAAGTATTTTGGGACGGAGGGAGTAAATAATTAAACGACAGTTGAGAAATAGTTGAGGGATTAAGTAATTATTTAATCCTTTGTTACTAACATTATGATTTTAGGTAGCTATGTTTCAAAAAGTGCGGATAGTAGGTGGTTATTTAAAAGAATGTTGCGTAGACAATCAATGTTTTGTAGAGAAAAGTACCAGTTTCGTCCCTGACCTATTGACCTTTTTACGTATTGGTCACCGAATCATTTTGATGTTCGTTTTCATCCCTAACGTAACTATTTAGTTTACCATGCCATCCTTCCATCTCCTTTCCGTCCAAACTGCCGTTAAGTTTGCCTATGTGGCACAGTGACGTCATAAAAATGATGAGTTGGCACTAGACTTGTTCAAACTTTGGTGATATGGAAATTAAGGAGGGTAAAAGTGTACACTATTAAACTAAAGATACCAAAATTAATTCTCATAGTATAAAGGGCCTAAGGAAAAAATATTAATCACAAATAAACCCCTCCCCATTAATTACCCATTCCAACCCAGATCAAATTCAGAAACATACCCATCTTCTTCCCTCTCTCCCACCTTCATTCTCCACCCTAACCCTATCCACCATCAACCCTTCCCCATCCCAAGCCACGTCGGTCACCACCTTCCCATGCCACCCCTTCCTTCCTAGTCACCCATCCTCCCTCGTCAACACCCAAGCCATCTACTACTACCATGGTCGTCGCCTCCACCTCCCACACCACCCTTCTTCTTTGTCAATACCCATGTCAGGCCGCCTCCTCCTCCCCCTCACACGGTTCTTCTTCTTTTTCTCCGTCAACACCTATGCCATCCTAACTCCCATAGCCGCCTCCTCTTTTCTTTCTCTAAAAATCCACAACTCCCCCTTCAGATCTAGATCTAGATCTTGATCATTTCGTGATGGAGAAAAATCCCCTTTAACGCTCATGAAATCATCAACCTCACAATCCGACTCATCTTCACTACCCAAATTGGGTTTTGAAACAGCCGATTGAGGTATTGGAGGATTTAGGGTTTTGTTTTGATGTCTCTCTTTGTAAGAAGAACAAAGGCAAAAGATGGGGCATTCGTTCTCTCCGGGTTCGAGCAGATCTGTTATGACATTGATGGATGTTAAACAATTTTCATTTTATTAATGGTTTCTTCCATGTATTAAAGGCAGCAGTAATATAATTTATGGATGTTGTAGTGATGTGGTGGGGAAGTGGCGGTTTCCGGCTGTAGTGATGGGGCGGATTGCTTGGCGGTGGGTGGTGATGTTTATGTATGACAAAGTACAAAAGAAGTGAAAAAGTTTATTTTTTTCAAAAGAAAATTACTTTTAATTGTTAAAATCATAAGCAAGTTGATTGATAATTGTTTAATTTTTTTTTTTTTTTAAATTTATTGTATCTGTTTATTTTTTATTTTTTTGAAAATTGGATCTGTTTAATTGGAAATAAGAATATATGAAAATTAAGAAAGTAAATAGTATGTAATAAAATTAAGAATGAAGGGGGGGGGGGTTTGTAAATTGACAATTCAATTTCAGTTTCTTTAGTTTAATACTTTACATATTTAGCCCTTTTAATTCCACCTCACCAGAGTTTGACCAAGTCTAGTGCCAACTCATCATTTTCACAACGTCATTGCGCCATATGCAAACTTAACGGTTATTTGGACGGAAATGAGACGGAAGGACGATATGGTAAACTAAATAGTTACGTTAGGGATGAAAACGAACATCAAAATGCTTCGGTGACCAATACGTAAAAAGGTCAATAAGCCAGGGACGAAATTGGTACTTTTCTCATGTTTTGTATGGTAATTGTGTTTTAAGAATTAAGGATATTGAAATTCTAAAAAGTGTGACCATGATTCAATTTCTCTATTCATTTTGCACTCTCCCCGTTTATTTTAGTACGGATAGATAGATAAGGAGTTTATTACCATTTGAACCTGTGTACTATTGCCAGATTGACGAATTACCCTCGTACTCACGAAACTCACACTATGACCTGTGTACTATAGTTTTAATAAAAAAGTGACCAGGGATAACGCTGAGCCGTTAGAAACTTAACGGGCTGTCAATATATGTTAAAAAATTAACAGACTTATAATAAGAAAAAATCAAATGTGGCCCTGATAATTATATTAATGTCATAAAGGTCCAAAAATTATGTATACTCATATTTCTCTATATTTGTTATTAAGGTAGAATAAAAAAAAGTAAATAAATTGTTATACTACTAATATCCAAACAGATAAAAAAAATAAAAAATAATAGAAAACGCCTGCTACCACAGATCCGCTGCCTTCTTCTCTCTAATCCATTTTCTTCATCTTCCTCTCTTTCTTACCCCAAATTGACAAGAGATCCATCTTTGTCGGCGCTTTTCTTGCCGTCAAGAACAAAACTCTGGCCACCACTAGTCCCTAAGGAGCTGTAATCTTCTTCATCCCTAACTCCCCTTTTCCCCTTTCAAAAATCCCGTTGGCAACCCTCGTCTCTACCCAACAACCATTCTTCTGATTTCCTTCTACTATGCCATCACAGATTCTGGGTTCTCTCATAATCTCCTTCATCCCTAACTGATCCCCTTTTCTGTCCGCCATAGTCTCCGATCCATTCAACTTCATCCCCATCTGGACCGGCCCCAATGTCTGCTCTTATGGCGGCGTTTTCTGCACCTCTACCGTCTCCAACTCTCACTAACTGTCGTCACCTGAATTGATCTCAATGATAACCGGTTTCAGATGGGAATTCTGGCCAATTTGGGGAATTCGCCATCTCCACCCATACAGAACACCTCTCTCTCTCTCTCTCTGTCTCTCTTTCCCATCTTTCTCTCTTCACTCTCTTTTTAGTGTGTGCATATGTGTGTTTTTATGTTTTCAAATCCAGATCTATCTAAGTGTGTCTCTATGTTCTCAAATCAAATCTCTCTGTGTGTTTATGTGTGTGTGCTCTGAATCAAGATTTGACGGTGGCAGTTGGTGGTGACTCGTGGTGGGCGGTGGTGACTGATGGTGGGCAGTGGTGAGGACAATAGTGGTGGTTGTGTGATAGTGGTGGTCAAATCTAATTAACAAATCTAATTACATAATTGTCGTTATATTCAAACTCCAAATGCATCAAATTACACCCAAATTCAAAAATAAAATAAAATTATGAATATAATTTTTTTTTGGACCTTTATGACATTAATATAATTATCAGGGCCACATTTGATTTTTTTTTTATTATAAGTATGTTAATTTTTTAACATATATTGACAGCCCGTTAAGTTTCTAACAACTCAGCGTTATCCTGGTCACTTTTTTATTAAAACCATAGTACGCAGGTCATAGTGTGAGTTTCGTGAGTACGAGGGCAATTCGGCAATCTGGCAATACTACGCAGGTTCAAATGGCAATAAACTCGATAGATAAGTTGTATGCAAAGAAGGCCATGGTGTTAAGATGTTAACTCTTACTCCCTCCGTCCCAAAATGATCTTCACATTTGACTATTCAAACTTTTTAAGGATGTGAACACTTGTTTTACTAGCCATGTTGTATTTATGCACATTTAAGCCCAAATAGGAGAAACCGGACGAACTTTTTGGGACAATGAAAAATGGCAAATGAGAAGATCATTTCGGGATGGAGGGAGTATGATCAAACAAAAAATGAAAAAAAGACGTAGTATAAGTTGTCTCCTTTAGTACTGCACATTTTTGTGCTTCTCTTCCATTTTTTTAATTAGAACATACAGTAAGATTATTGTTTATGATACTCCCTCCGTCCCATAATGATCTTCATGTTTGACTATTCAAACTTTTTAAGGATATGAACACTTGCTTCAATAGTCATGTTTTGTCTATGCACTTTTAAGTCTAAATTGTAGAAATGGGAAGAACTTTTTGGGACAATGAAAAATGGCAAACAGGAGATCATTTTGGGACGGAGGGAGTAGTTTTTATATCCACCATCTTTCTAATCCTGATTTTGAACTTGACTGAACAGATCAGGGAATTTCACTATAGAAGCCTTAGAATCTGCTGTGCTATTGAAGTTCAAGTCTCTAAAACACGTGCCAGTTTGGAAAGACGAAAGACCGGAAAGCATAAGAGGGGATGATGAGCTCAAAGTTTACAGAATATACCCAGTGGGCATGACTCAAAGGCAAGCTTTATATACCTTCAAATTCAAAGGTGAGGATCTCTCATTTAGGAGTCACATAGAAAGCAATCCTTGTGCAAAATTTGAGGTCATTTTCGTATAGCTACAAGCCTTTTTCTTTGGCTCTTGTTCTTCTCTTTACATAACTCATTTTATCATACAATTAATGAAAATTTTGAAGTGCAAACAGTTTAGGATGTGGCCTTATTTGAGGATATTGGTATTATTCCTAGAGAAATACTATTGGCTTATATTGAACTTTAGATAAATTTACACGAAAGAATGAACGCAGAAGCGGATTACATTATACAGTGGTGAATAGTGTGATTTGTATGTGTTTGTTGACTAGTGCTTCTTGAGTCAAACTGAACCCGTCCCATTGAATATACTGTGAAGGATCTAAGCGGACTGGAACTCCATAGTCTTTGCATTGTTTTTCTGGGTTGAAACTGTACTGAACCCCGGTCCCGCAGCATGCCTTCATTAGTGTCTTACCCTCAGACTCTAAATTCTAAAGAAAACATGGTTTCGCATAAAAGCCTTGTAGTAATCCATGTAGAGAGCACCCCAAACGTGAGGAAAATCATGCCTTAGCTTGAAATTATTTAGTCCGATATCACACTTGTTGAATCATGAGTACCATTAAATTAGGGTTGTCACTTTTCCTTGATAGTATTAGTAACTTGCAGTAGAAGCTTTAATACCTCGGGGTTTGATTTTCCTTGCAAAATACTCCATCCGTCCCTCTTTAACTTACAAATTTTGGGTTGGGCACATTATTTAAGGAAAAAGTGAAAAAGTTGATGTGTTGTGAGTGTAGGTAGTTGAGTGAGAGAGAGAAAGTGGGGTAGAGAATAGTAAGTGGATAGTTGTTGTGAGTATGTCAAGTAGGTCTCATTATTTTAAAAGTATTAAAACGTTTCATTTTTAGGACTTTGTAGATTAAAGTGGGACAACCAAAATGACAAATTTTGTAGATTAAAGAGGGACGGAGTTAGTAGTGTCTTGAGAGGTACAGATATGCTCAGATAAGAAAATTGACTTGCTTGTGGAGGGAGTAGGAATTTTAATGAAAAACTTAGTGATTTTCTTTTGAAAATGTAATATCGTGATTCAATTTTATACTCTCTCCCGTCACAATTATAAGGACCAATGGCCTTCTGGCCTAGTGGTATCGGGTGGGTGAGATTCCATAGGAATTTATAAGGGAAAAAAAACACACATTAAAAAAGTAGTTAAATTTATTTAATTGTCTTGATTTTATATATAAAAAAAATTTACTAATATATCTTCGTATTAAATGTATAATAAATGGTTTGTATTTGAAAATGAGTAATTAATTAGCGGTAGTTTTGATAAAAAAAAATGATAAAAGAATATTAAGTGCAGTTATATTTAAGGAAAAAATGCAATTTTTTTTTTTTTACCTCAATTGGTCACTTTGTGCTACTTTAGTACCTAATGTCATTTTTGTTGGAAGAAAAATACCTCAACTGGACACTTTGAGCAATGGAAATGTCACTAATACTAACTCTATCCATTTTTTAGCGTTAAATAGTCATGTGTCAATGCGCATGACTATTTTAAAAGGGCAAAATTGTCAAAATAAAACCCCTCCCCAATATCTTCACACCCATCTTATTCCTTCTAATTTTTCACCGAGTGTGGATATACACACCCACTAAATTGATAAGTATGCCCACTTTAGTAAGCTCACCCACTAATTGGAATAGGATCATACTTAAAGTAGTAACTACACCCACTTCTATTACAATCATACCCTTATTTAAAGGAAAAAAAAAAAGACTCTAATATTAAAACTCTTTAAAAACACCCACTTAACCAATTGCCCCCTAGGCCCTAACCATCCATTCAAGGCAGTGACACCCACTTCACAATTAACATTCAGTTCACACCATTAGATACAAAGTGTTATTTCCTTTGTGAAGAAATTTATTTAAAGAAAAGAGTGCTTAATAACTTGGCAATTGGGGATTGAAAAAACAAATAATGTAAATACCTTAGAGGAACACATTAGTTTATTTCTCAACACTAACGTATTCATTACAAGAGACTTAACAGGAATCCCAGCTTTACGTGATGGCACAAATAGACACTTCACCATTGTTCATAGGAGAACCCAAATACTCATTCTGTCTCAAAATGCATGTTAAAATTTATTTTTGATGAGAATAAATTTGAATATTTATTTTAGGTATAACTTATCATACTCCTTCAATTAATGATTAGGGTTGATAATAATATCTCTATGAGTATCCTAGTTAACGTAGGAATGGGATTTCTAACGTGGGTGTCCAAACTAATTTAAAAGATTCGAATTTTAGTTTTGATTCTCATTTTAAGGATTAAATTGTCATTTAGAAATATGACATTTTTGTAATTAAAAAATGAGGTGGTCTCCCATGAGAACAAGGAGATCCGTCTTATGCATGAGACGGGTCGCCCCATGACCCATGGGCCGAACCCGCCACGTGGCAGCCTCCTAGAGCTCCAATTTTTTTTTTTTGAGTTTTTATATTATTTTTTCGGCTTTTTCGTCGTTGACCAAAAGTAATAGTTACCATAACTTAATGTAATGACTGAATACATATAAAGTAATATTGTTCATAAGTAAACGTAACACCTGTTTTACAAAAACAAAAACTCGTTTTACCCATTTTTTCAAATGTAATACTAACTATAATTACATGTAACCCAAGTAATATATAAATGTAATTATCATTTATACTGAAATGTAATAATGCTTTTGCAAAAATGTAAAATATTGTGTATTTTGATTTAATTTTTTGAAAAGTAACAACTCATATATATGAATGTAATTGTTTGTACAAGTAAATGTAACACTTTAATAAAAGAAAGTATAACATATTTCTATATATAATGTAATACTTTTACATGTAACACTAATCAAGTGTTTTTAGCTCTAAAAATGTAAATGGTTGAATTATTACTTTTTCTATACATATGTGTTACAATCATGTATAAACATTATTACATATAAGTAACACGTTCGTTACATTTTATTTGTAATAAGTATTACTTTTGGCAAACGAAGAAAACATAAAAAAAAACACTGTTACTTTTCTATATATATGTATTACTTTTATGTATACAAACTGTTACTTTATATGTATACAAACATTACATTATGTTATAGTAACTATTACTTTTGACAAACCGAAAAAAAACAAAAAAAAAATAATTTTTTTTTTTTTGGCCTATGAGAGGCTGCCACATGGCAGGGTCGCTCTTGAGTCTTGGAGCTAAAAAAAATAAAAATTTGGGCCTATAAGAAGTTGCCACGTGGCATGGGTTGCCCCTTGGGTCATGGAGCCGGTTCAATGGCCGGGTCATGGGTTGGGTTTTGGGTCGAAATGACCCGTCTCATGGATGAGACGGGTATGTGTGTTCTCACTTGAGTCTTTGTCTTAAAAAATGGTGGGTATAGTTACTAATATGGTGGGTGTGTATATCACCACTCTTTTTCACCTGCAGCAACACCCTTTCCTATGGCACCATTCTTGAACCAAAACTCAAAATTAAACCTCAAGATAGCATAACTTAACTATGGAACCTCAAATCAATATCTAATGTCCTGGGCGATTTCTCGAAACAGACCCTGGAAATTCATTCCTTTTAATTTTAATCGATCTATTTCACCATCTCCGGCCAATCAAATTGCAATTCTCGTTTTCCCCTCTCTCTTCCATTCATAATTCTTAATTTCCTTTTCCTATTTCACCTCTTTCTTTCTATCATTATACAATCCTTTGCTCTCCCTCTCTCATCAATTCCCAAAATCCTTTTTTTACAATTTTTAGTTCATACTTTACTCACAAATTCCCCCATTTAATGTTCTGCATCCCCACCCCCTAATTACTAGTTGATAGATTGAACTGCACGAACACACTAACATGGTTTAGTATGGGTCTGATTTAAGTCCGATTTATATCTATGAGAAGTGCTATTTTGATAATTTTACAATTTTCTGTTTTTTTTTTTTTTTTTGCCTTGCTGTTAGTAATTTAGGATCAATGGCCACAATTCCTAATTTTCGGTTCCACCGTCAATGTCGGCACGTCCAAGGTTGTAATCACCAATCTCTCCGTCAATGTCAAACATAGAGTTTCAGTTTTGAAACTAGGGTTTTATAATATTTGAATTTCAGTTTCTTTTGGTTTAAAAAAATCGTGAATGTAGGGAAGACATAAAATTTACAACAAGATTTAGCTTCTGGATTTTAGAAGATTTAGCTTCTGAATTTTAGAGAAAGAATGGTGCCATGGAAGAAGAGGATGTTGTAGGCGGAAGAAGGAAGACGATGGGTGTAAAAAGATTGGGAGTTTGACTATTTTGTCCCTTTAAAAAAGTCATGTGCATTAGCACATGACTATTTAACGCTAAAAAATGGATGGAGTTAGTGTTAGTGACCTCCATTGCTCAAAGTATCCAGTTGAGGTATTTTTCTTGCAACAAAAATGACATTAGGTACTAAAGCAGCACAAAGTGACCAATTGAGGTATTTTTTTTGCATTATTTCCTATATTTAATGAGTTTTGTATTGAAAATGAAAATTTTGCTTCTATTTAAGACAAAAAAAAAGTTATGTTTTTTCTTATATTCGTGGCTAGACGAAGTAGTAAGTTATTATTGTAACAAGGCTAAAATTAATGAGCGAAATTGTGGGTGGAATGGTGGCAGCGACAGTGTTTGGTGTTGCAGTAAACGTGAAGGTAGACTGATGATGAAATTGAAAAATGGATGAAATGATTGTAAAATGTGGAGTAGTGTTTTTTTTTAATAGTCTGGCACCAAACAAAGTAATTTCCATCATATTGATGAACTCTAAAGTCTATTACATAGATTCCTAATCTATTAGAGAATCATAAGAGAACTTATTATATATCAGATCAAGCTACGCTTCTCTTGGGAGTTTCACTCATAGAAGTCACAGACCTTTACAAAAGAAATAAGGTTCTCCGTGTAGAAAATAATTTCACAAGAAAGAACAAATTACAGAATAAATTAAACTGAAATAATAAACAAGATAAAACAAACAAACAAACTGTAAAAATAAAACTGGACAAAATTTTGTTGATGTCCCGAGGCGTGTGTTTAACACACTGTCCTTAAGACTTATTCGCCCCCTCACCGTTAGTGCTTGAGGATATTCTTGGACGCTAGTCTCCCAGGATTACTCGGACTGACCGGATACTTCCCAACACTATGAGACTCCGGCGAATTGAGGTTGTGCCTGGACAATATCACCAATGCAATGCAATGCAGGAGGCCAATGGAGGAATGATCAAAATGCAACAAAAGAGACTGTAAGAAACTGTTGGAAAATCTGTGTGTATTTCGAAATTGTTCTACTTCAACTGGTCTATGCAATACTCTTAATATACTGTTCCAAGGACTGTTCAAAAATTAATTAAAAAGGATAAAGCCTAATCTTTAGTTAATTAATCCTAATGAGATAAGGGATGGCTGTTCAGTTTGTATTCAGATCAGATGATGGATGAATCTGTTTCTGAGTTTTCTAGGCAAATTTTGACTGTAAGAGTCAAAAAATATAGCAAAAGGTGAGCTCGCACGGACAAGCCAAATCGGTGCTACATTCGTGTCCGCAGGACACGCACACACATGAGTTCAGACCTCGCAAGCTAAATTGGGTCCATGATTTGCACCCCCCCTGCGCGCGAGAGAGAGCCTCTATGCCATACAAGCTTGAACACTACTAAAGTGCCCAAACCTTTATACAAGCTTCCTTTTACTTTTCTTTCCAATGTGGGATAATGCCAATATCCCCACTTCAACCCACCAACTTTAAGCCTTTGTAACTCATTCATCCCATCTCCAAATTGAACAAATGAATACATTATCTCAATGTCCTCATGGAGTAGAACATAAACCCATAAACAACTTTGTCATTCGACAAATTATTTAATACACAAAATTAAGGAAAATACTCATTTCCTTCTCATTTTTCCAACAATTCCCCACATGAAGGAAATGATGAGGAATTTGGTGATAAAGTCCAACAGTTAAAAACTTGCATAGGATAGGTATGGAATTGCCCTTTGAACCTTCCCTTGTAGACGTATACTTATTCTACTCGCTAATCAGTAGACGCGATGTCCTTGAACTGTCAGCTTTTTGTGTAGCCAGTCATATACGTTACACAGGTATCTCCCTAACACAATTCAATTCTCATAGCTGTGTCCATTTGTGGCCGTGGAACACAATGCCTGGTTCTGTGAGAGGGTCTAAGAATTGAGCCTCACACAATTCTCTTCGAAGCGGCCCCACTTCTCTCTCACATAGGTGATTCTTCTAAGTAACCCGGTTTACTCCATAAGAATCATTAAAAGGCATAGGCTTAACCTTATTCATCTCGGGATGTCACTTTTAGGAATGGGTATGGGGTTGATCCCCAGAGTGACGCTACAAGTCTTTTAACGATTAGGTGGTCCCTTTTGAACCTAGATCTTGGGATCTCCAGTCAGCTAGGTTGGGTTTTCCGCCGTGGTTAACTTCTCAAGAGGCTTTAAACCCATTCCCCTTGTCGATCTCGCAACTACCTCTCTATTTAACCCTTTGGTTAACGGATCCGCTAAGTTATCCTTTGACTTCACATAGTCAATGGAGATGGTTCCAGTTGAGAGTAGTTGTCTTATGGTATTATGTCTTCGACGTATATGTCTTGACTTACCATTGTACATATTGCTTTGTGCCCTACCAATTGCAGATTGACTGTCACAATGTATACAGATTGGTGGCACTGGCTTTGTCCATCTTGGAATATCTTATAGGAAATGGCGTAGCCATTCCGCTTCTTCCCCACATTTGTCCAAAGCTATAAACTCAGATTCCATCGTGGATCTAGCTATAACCGTCTGTTTAGAAGATTTCCATGATATAGCTGCACCTGCTAAAGTGAATACATATCCACTTGTAGATCTTGAGTCTTTGATATCAGATATCCAATTTGCATCGCTATACCCTTCAATCACAGCTGGATGTCTAGTATAATGTAATCCATAATCACGAGTATGTCTCAAGTACCTTAGTACTCTTACAATACCCTTCCAATGATCCGCTCCAGGATTACTTGTGTACCTACTCAGTTTGCTCACAACATAAGCAATATCTGGTCTCGTGCAACTCATAAGGTACATTAGACTTCCAATGATCCTTGAATATTCTAACTGGTTCTCCTCTATTCTTTGATAGATGTTGACTTTGGTCAATTGGAGTACTAGCTATCCCGTTGTCATCCTTGCTAAATTTCTCAAGAATTTTATCCACATAATGAGCTTGACTCAATACAATTCCACTGGATATTCTGGAAATTTTCACTCCAAGGATCACATCCGCTAGACCCATGTCCTTCATGTCAAACTTTGAGTTCAACATATCTTTTGTGGATTTGATCATCTTGTCACAACTTCCTATGATAAGTATGTCATCTACATAAAGACACAAAATGACATAGCCATTTTCAGTGTTTTTAGTATAAACACACTTGTCACATTCATTTATCTTGAATCCACTTTCCATCATGGCTTGATCAAACTTTTGATGCCATTGTTTTGGTGCTTGTTTTAAGCCATATAATGACTTAACTAACTTGCATACTTTCTTTTCTTGCCCTTGTGCAACAAACCCTTCAGGTTGTTCCATGTAAATCTCCTCATCTAAATCACCATTCAGAAAGGTAGTCTTTACATCCATTTGATGCACTTCAAGATTGCGCAATGCGGCAATTGCAAGCACAACTCTGATTGACGTTATTCTTGTGACAGGAGAATACGTATCAAAATAATCCAGGCCTTCTTTCTGTCTGTAACCTTTAATTACAGGTCTGGCCTTATATTTGTCAATCGTGCCATCTGGTTTCATTTTCCGTTTGAAAATCCACTTATATCCAAGTGGTTTGCTCCCCGGAGGAAGATCCACTAAATCCCAAGTGTGATTTTGCAAAATGGAATCAATTTCACTTTTGATGGCTTCTTTCCACAAAGGTCCTTCTGAAGAACTCACAGCTTCTTGATAACTTTGTGGTTCACTTTCTAGCATATAAGTTAGAAAATCTGTCCCAAAAGATTTTTCTACTCTAGCCCTTTTTCTACGTCGAGGTTCCACCTCTTCTTCCTCACTTTTGTCTTGAATGTGTTCTTCTTCTATTGAATCTTGTATCCGTGTTGATGAGCTTGCCTCATTTCTTGACTTGCACGGAAATACATTCTCAAAAAAAGAAACATTCCTAGATTCCATTATAGTGTTCTTGTGTATATCTTGAACTTTTGATTCATACACAAAAAATCTATAAGCACTACTGTTATGAGCATATCCAATAAATATGCAATCTACAGTCTTAGGCCCAATTTTCACCTTTTTAGGTGGAGGTACGGCTACCTTTGCAAGACATCCCCACACTCGCAAGTATTCGTAGTATGGCACTCTTCCATGCCACAATTCATAAGGGCTCTTGTTCAATTTCTTTCGAGGTACCTTATTCAACACATAGTTAGCTGACAAAACAGCTTCACCCCACATGTTGGAAGGTAGTCCCGAACCTATTAACATGGCGTTCATCATTTCTTTCAATGTCCGATTCTTACGTTCGGCAACACCATTTTGTTGTGGTGTGTAAGGTGCCGTGGTTACATGTTTGATTCCATGTTGAGCGCAAATAGCTTCAAATGGAGATTCATATTCTCCACCACGATCACTTCTTAACACCTTTATTTTCCGGTTAAGTTGATTCTCAACTTCATTTTTATAGAGCACAAACTTCTCTACTGCCTCATCTTTACTTTTGAGGAGATACACATAGCAATACTTTGTATTATCATCGATAAAGGTTATGAAATACTTATTGCCACCTTTTGTTTGTGTTGATTTAAAGTCACATAAATCTGTGTGAACTAACTCAAGAGGTTCACAATTTCTTTTAATTGAATGGAATGAACCTCTTGTTAGTTTTGCTTCTACACAAGTTTCACACTTGTGTTTGCAATCAACTTTGAATTTCGGGATGCAATTCAAGTTAATTAATCTACGCAAAGTATCATAATTAACATGTCCTAGTCTACCATGCCACAAATTGGAAGACTCAAGCAAGTAAACGGAAGAATTATTCATTTCATTAGCCTTTGGCTTAACAACCATTACACTGAGTTTAAATAACCCATCCGTTACATATCCTTTGCCTACAAACATCCCATTCTTGGACAAAGTTACAACATCAGACTCAAAAACAACACGAAATCCGTGCTTGATCAAAAGTGAACCGGATACTAAATTCTTCCTTATATCTGGCACATAAAGAACATTGTTGAGAGTCAGTTCCTTCCCGAAAGTCATCTTCAGAACTACTTTCCCTTGACCCTTAATGTCAGAAGTAGCTGAATTTCCCATAAAAAGCTTTTCACCATTTTCACAAGCTTCAAAAGTACTAAACATGTCCTTATTGGAACACACATGTCTAGTAGCTCCGGTGTCAATCCACCACTGATTTGGGTTTGAACCCACCAAGTTCACCTCGGATATTACAGCCGCAAGGTGCATCTCAGAAACCTCCTTTGAGATCTCTTCCACCATATTTGCCTCACGAACTTTCTTAGGCATCCTACAAGTAGCATCCTTGTGGCCTTCACCACCACAATTGTAGCACGTTCCCGTGAATTTCTTATTGGAAACACCACCTCTTGGTTTCAAATGGGACTGTTTTGCCGCAGCTTTTCCTTTACCCTTTCCATGACCCTTGCCTTTGGAGCTTTGACCATGCTCTACAACATTAGCTTTGGCCACACTTGGGTTGTACCTCTTTTCGGCAGCCCTATTGCCTTCCTCAATACTGAGTCGAAGAATCAGTCCTTCAACATCCATCTCCTTTCGCTTATGATTTGGGTAGTTCTTGAAATCATTCCAAGCGGGAGGCAATTTTTCAATGATTGCAGCCACTTGAAACTTTTCACAAAGAATCATACCTTCAGCAAGCACCTCATGCAAAATTACTTGCAACTCATCCACTTGGAATTTCACAGTCCTTGAGTCCACCATCTTATAATCAAGGAAACGGGCAACAATAAATTTCTTTGTTCCCGCATCATCAATTTTGTACTTGTGGTCCAAGGATTCCCATAGTTCATTTGCAGTCCTCTTCTCTCTGTACACACCGTAAAGAGAATTAGAGAGGCCATCAGAACATGGTTCCTGCAAAAGTATTCCCCTTGCTTCCATGTTTCAACTGCAGCCAAGGTTGCCACATTAGTTTCATTCTCGGCCACTATTGGCATATCCTCTTTCAGATATTTAGCCAAATTCAGAGTGGTCAAGAAGAATTGCATCTTCTGTTGCCACCTTTTGAAATCAAGGCCAACAAATTTGTCTGGCTTCTCGGCATGAGTGGTTGAGATGTGCACAGTTTGAGGACCTGCCATCACACTAGCACCAGTTGCAGTTGGAGTCACAGTAGGAGTCCCAGAATTAGTTGATGTGTTTGATTCATTAGCCATATCTGAAACACAAGCAACCAGTAAATATTGTGTACTATAATCAGTTGATGTATTCTGTAAGTGGTTCCTTCTTGCAGAAGAATAAGTCTTAAGATTGTAGGAAATAATTTCACAAGAAAGAACAAATTACAGAATAAATTAAACTGAAATAATAAACAAGATAAAACAAACAAACAAACTGTAAAAATAAAACTGGACAAAATTTTGTTGATGTCCCGAGGCGTGTGTTTAACACACTATCCTTAAGACTTATTCGCCCCCTCACCGTTAGTGCTTGAGGATATTCTTGGACGCTAGTCTCCCAGGATTACTCGGACTGAACGGATGCTTCCCAGCACTATGAGACTCCGGCGAATTGAGGTTGTGCCTGGACAATATCACCAATGCAATGCAATGCAGGAGGCCAATGGAGGAATGATCAAAATGCAACAAAAAGAGACTGTAAGGAACTGTTGGAAAATCTGTGTGTATTTCGAAATTGTTCTACTTCAACTGGTCTATGCAATACTCTTAATATACTGTTCCAAGGACTGTTCAAGAATTAATTAAAAAAGATAAAGCCTAATCCTTAGTTAATTAATCCTAATGAGATAAGGGATGGCTGTTCAGTTTGTATTCAGATTAGATGATGGATGAATCTGTTTCTGAGTTTTCTAGGCAAATTTTGAATGTAAGAGTAAAAAAATATAGCAAAAGGTGAGCTCGCACGGACAAGCCAAATCGTTGCTACATTCGTGTCCGCAGGACGCGCGCACACATGAGTTCGGACCTCGCAAGCCAAATTGGGTCCATGATTTGCACCCCCCCTGCGCGCGAGAGAGAGCCTCTATGCCATACAAGCTTGAACACTACTAAAGTGCCCAAGCCTTTATACAAGCTTCCTTTTACTTTTCTTTCCAATGTGGGATAATGCCAATATCCCCACTTCAACCCACCAACTTTAAGCCTTTATAACTCATTCATCCCAACTCCAAATTGAACAAATGAATACATTATCTCAATGTCCTTATGGAGTAGAACATAAACTCATAAACAACTTTGTCATTCGACAAATTATTTAATACACAAAATTAAGGAAAATACTCATTTCCTTCACATTTTTCCAACACTCCGCAGCTCTCTACGAGAGTCCAAGCCAAGATCTCTACTAAAGGATACCTTTTTATACACCCATCCATACCTCTAGGCCAAGAGGCTTTAGGCAAATGTGAATTAGTTTTTTTTTTTTTTTTTTTTGAAAGTTTGTATCATATCATTCATTCAAGGCAATTGTCATCGTGTTACAAACTCCTAAAAAGCCTATTACAGATCTATAGCTCTGCCTATTACAAATTCCTATATTGGAACCTATTTCAGCGAATGATACTTGCCTCTCTAGAAATCGCTCATAGACATCTCGCGCCATCTGGTAGTCTTCTTGCCATAGACGTCTTGCGCCATCTGGTAGCCTCCTTGCCTTAGACGTCCCGTGCCATCTGAACGATCACCTATTGGAACAAACTCCCCAACATAAGGGGTACCCTCTTACTTGCCTCTCTAGAAATCGCTCATAGACGTCCCGCGCCATCTGGTAGCCTCCTTGCCGTAGACGTCCCGTGCCATCTGAACGAGCACCTATTGGAACAAACTCCCCAACCTAAGGGGTACCCTCTATGGAGCTTGAAAGATAAAGGTTCTCCACATGCTCCCTACGGGAGTCGTCCCGTGCCATCTGAATGATCACCTATTGGCACAAACTTCCCTACATAAAGAGTACCCTCTATGGGGCTTGAAAGATAAAGGTTCTCCACATGCTCCCTACGGGAGTCGAACCTGAGACCTCTTGCTAAGAGAGGCTTCTATCCATCCACCGGATACCATTGAGCTATAAGCTCGTTGGTAAATGTGAATTAGTTAAACCACAAACTTGCAAACTTTAATTTGTCATGTCTTCAACCAACTTTTGTTAACGCTCGATCTATTTTTATGCCACATTATACATGTTAGAGAATTGAGTTATAAAATTTACAATGTTGGAAAACTGATTTACAAACATGTACTCCTTCGTATAATAAGGCTCTGTTTGTTTTGCGTAAAACAACTTCCGGAGAATGTTTCCCCCATTTTTCGGTGTTTGTTACGCATCGAAAAATGGAAAAAATATTTCGGAAAATGGTTTTCCCACTTTTCTAAGTAAAATGCCTTACGGATTTCTACTCCGTAACTCATTTTTCAGAAAATTTTATCTCCTTCACTCACACACCCAACTCCACATACAACCCCTCCCTACCCACTCCACCTCCAAATACCACCCCCCTTCCATCTTATGCCACCCCCATCCTCCAACCTTAACTTACCTTCCCTCCCCCACCACCCACCCACCTCTTTCAAAAATAAAAAATAAAAAAAATACTCATATTAAAATTACCTACTCACCCCCTGCCCCTCCCCCCCCCCCCAAAAAAAAAATATATAATAAAAAAAATCTAATTTTTCCTCATAATAAAATTATTTTTGAACACCTCTCCACCGCCACTACCCCAACCACCCACCCCATCCCACACTCCCACCCACGCCTCCCCCCCCCCAAAAAAAAAAAAATTACTCTTACTAAAATTGTTTTCTAACAACTCCCGCACTCGCGGTCCCTACCCCACCCCAATAAATAAAAAATAAAAAAAATTCACTCATTAAAATTATTTTTGAACACCTCCCCATCCCCACCACCCACCCACCCCCCAAGAAAAAAAAAACTTTTTCTCACTCATATTAAAATTATTTTTGAACACATCCCCCACCCCCACCTACCCCACCACCCACCCCCTACCCCACACCACCCATTCCCCGCCAACCCCAACCCCAACCCTCACCCATATTCAATTTTTTTCTCATACTCCACATGTCCCAAAAAGATAGTCTCATATTGACTTTTAATAGTCAACATAAATGAACCTTGACCAAACATTGATGTTGATCTAGTCATTCTAGTGAAATTCTGAAAATTGTAATCGACAAATCATTAAGTGATTTATCAATAACAATTTTTAAAATTTCATTGTGATCATTAGATTTCCACTAATGCTTCGTCAAAGTTCATATAAGTTGATTAAGAATTAAAATAGGACTATATTTCTGGGACAGATGGATTATTAAATTATTATTTTTCTCATATGAAAATAGTTTCCGGAAAACATTTTCCTTAGATTTACCAAACAACCAAAAAGATGTTTATGTCATTTTCCGAAAAACATTTTCATTTTTCGGAAGTTGTTTTACGCGAAACAAACGGAGCCTAAGTTTTCGCTTATTATTTCTTACTTCACCCCCCCCCCCCCCCTTTTTTTAATGATCACAACACCTATTTTCAAAACACTTCAACAAATGACTTGCAATTTACCATTGACATAAGGGTAAAATGGTCAAAATCAGGAGAAGCTGATAATGCATTAGATCACACTCCACCACCATAGCTCTGATCGCGCCTACCACCTGATTCCTTCTACTACCATCTTTGATAACGTGCTGTACACAGACGGCCATGATCGAGAGTAGTGCGAACAATGGGTTTATGAAAATGACAGTCACTACCCCGGTAAACTATACACTTGTATTCGTTCATGTGATTTTGTTTTTCAAGGTAACCCCAAAAATGGAAATATGAAAGGGATTTTTCTCATGACAGTTTAGTATATGATTGAAAAAGAATACTGATGAGCCCGAGCTTGTTAGACCGGGGCCAAGCCCGGGCGAACCGGACCGATCGAGCTATTTTAACCGGACCATGAATCTCGAGCCTGAACCGGCGAACCCGGGGAATCTAGTGACCGAGGATCGAGCATAATCGGAGATCCGGCTCGAGGAAGGCTTTGCCTCCCGTCATTCACTAATAAGCCCGGGAACTGCACTTTAAAGCTGGGAAATACGTCCAAGGGACGTTAACGATTCGTACCTGACATACTATAACGGTTGGTGGTGGAACCATGATTCCCTGACAACACGCCACATTCCCAGCCACTTTCCTGACCCGTCCAATGAGGACCTGCCACGTGTTTATTAAGTACCAAGGCAGTTGGTACCTTGAACCTGTCTCTCTCATCTACCCATATAGATACTCCCTTCCGCCCCCAGGGGCCACGTACGTATTCTAACCCTAATTCACACACACAATGTAACGCCCATCCTTAATCTCGTTTAATATTTGACTTATTTGTTAAATTCTTGACATGCTTGTTAAATTTTTGACTAGCATATTTAGATGCTATTTTATTTGAGTTAATTTATTTAACTACTTTAGAAAGTTAAGGTGGTTAAATGTCAAAGTTGAAAGTTTAGGGGCCTTTTTGTCAAAGTTAGAACTTGAGGGGCCTAGTTGCAATTCTTTGAAAGTGGCAAGTATATCTTGTTGCTTTCTCCTCAGAGAAAGCAAATCTTAAGTTTTCTTCTCGTACTCTCCTTCTGTTCCAAAAGCCAAGTTTAGGATTCTTCCTATTCTCTCGACTCCTCGAGCTTAATTATCCCTCTGTTCGTGATTCTGATCCCGGATAAATATTTGTGGCGCTGAATAGAGCGTTTCCTGCCGAACAGAAATTAATTTGGGTCAACTTGATTTCGGACTAGGTAAGTTATTGACTCCCCCTTACTTGTAATAACATGCATATATGTTATTCCCGCTACTTGTTCTTGTTAAAATTGTGTTTTGGGCAATTTTTGTGATACTTGTAAAATTGGTACGAAGGGAGTATTTCTATATTAGTTCAGAACAGAGAACTTGAACCTAAATTCCAAATGGGTTTGCAAACATATATATTAGGAAATTGTACTCCTATTCGTGAGACGGTAAAATAGTAACTTGATTTAAATATTATTAGAAAAATTGTACCATTATTTGTGGTACGGGAAATGAATGGAAGTATCCCTAAATGTTTATAGTAGTATATTATAAAATTGTACTTATACTTTTGGGGACGGTGAAATATTGAAATGTTGTCCTATTATTTATGGGACGGTAAAAGAAATGAATTGGGCTTGAAATAGGAGTTCTAAACTTGTTAGTATACCCCTGAGAATGTTCGGAGTGTTAGTTAAATGTTACTCATACGTGTGGGACGGATAATTAATGAAACTTGAATTCAGGGGAAAAGGGCCAAAATTTGTACCGCACGGTCGTGCGCCTTTATTTGGCACGGTCGTGCCAAATATCACCTTTAGGCAAATTTCCTCGACAGTGTTAGCACGGTCGCGCGTCTTTTATGGGCACGGTCGTGCCGAAAATGAGTTTTGTGTGAAAATCTCTCGACCTTGATAGCACGGTCGTGCCACTTTTGCGCACACGGTCGTGCCAAGGTGATTAGCACGGTCGTGCTCTTTGGTGTGCACGGTCGTGCCACCTGAAATCTGATTGTTCTTCTTGAATTGTTTCCTTCATAACTTTCTATAGGAAAGTCGGAATCAAGATCCGAAAGAAGCTGAATAACTTAGACTCAAAGGGCTATTCAAAGAATAAATTAATGAGGTTTTAAAGTGATTGTATAGAGCACCTAGATAGGTGTTTTAGGACATTGAACTTGAGTATAAGAGTATGAACGCTCTTATGTGTCTGGAAAGCAACGTCTTGTATACCTTAGGGGTATAAAACAATGTTTTGAACGTGAACATCCTAAGAATAGGATTGAGAATTGGTAAGAGTAAAGTGTACAACTCTTATACATGATGAATGTCCAAAGATTGGAATAAAACTTGAAGTATAAGACAATAAAATCTTGTACATGACTTGAACATCCAAAGAAAAGGGATTAAAACATGAATATAAGATTAATAAATCTTGTATATGCCTTGACACCAATATATGGGTAAGGTGTAAACTAGAAAGTGCTCAGAATAAGCATTAACGTGAATAAGAAATATTCTTGACTTGTATGTGCATTCATCGCACATAGTTGCTTGATAACAATGTGACTTCTTGATTACTTGAAGCTTGTTTCCCGTTGAGCTAGTCCACGAATCTTGGATTAGTCTCCCCTCTCGTAGCTAAAGTTTGTGTACCTAAAGGACACCAACTAATGTCTTGAGCTTGAAATACTCCTAGGAATAGGATCGTGAACTTGATTGGGAGATGTATAGCTCATCTTCTTAATTAAAACGTGAATATAAGATAAATAAATCTTGTACTTGTCGTAAATAACCAAAGAGTTGGATTGATAACTTAAGTATAAGTTAATTAACTCTTGTACATGTTTACCCATTCAAGAAAATGGATTGAGAACTTGGATACAAGATGATAAAATCTGTAAAAGTCTTGACTGTCTTGATTGTCTTGAAAGTCTTGAATGTCTTGAAACCATTACATGAGTATGGTAATAAACTTGAAAGATTCTTGATGTGTATATGCAAATCTTGCATGTAGCTACTTGATAGAATGTAGCTTCTTGATTGATTGGTACATAGTATGAATAACCAAAGAATTGGGTTATGGAACTAGATAGAGAATGATTAACTCTACTACATACTTGAACTTGATACGTGTATATTGGAAGTGCTATAAATAAGCACTAAAGTGTAAATGATTTAGTTTTTAATCGTGTATATACTCAATGAAGTATATAAAATATAAAGAAGATATCTTGTCTTGAAATGAGTTCCTAAAGAAAATAAGGACTAGTGTAATATGAAGATCATTCATATAATCGTGAATACTACGATTTAAATTAAAAAGAATGGTTATAGAACACAATATGTGTTAGAAAATGTATTCGATTATTAACGATACATATACATGAAGTATGACTGTGTCTAGGTACAATGTGACCTATTCTACTACGTGTTTAGAGTCTAAGGTGTTGGGCTCTACTTGATAGTAAGGGTATCGTGATAGACACTTTAATGTGTTAAACGTGATATGAATATGTACGTGCAAACTTGGCATGTGACAAAGTGATATACCCTACTACTTGACTGAAGTCTGTTATTAATGGACTCTTACTTGGATTGATCGTGTTACATGGACACCTTATGTGCCAGTGTTATCTTGGTTTGTATTCGCAATAATTGCGTATGGATACTTGTATTCTCGTGAGCACACGATACTGTAGATACCCCGGGGGAACCACGGCTTTAGGCTAGAGCCGTGAATTATCCTAGGATGTCTAACTTGTTTTTAGAGTCGCCACCTATGTTTTGAGGAACATAAGAAAAACCTATAGATTGTAGCCTAAATTTGATTACGAAAACAGAGATTCTTTGTTTTGAAGGTTCGGGGGTTAGATTACGAGATGGGAAGTACCGAAACACCCATCTCGCCAACTAAAGTTGGTCTTGCTTGATCAAAATCTACATGAATGAAAATGTTCTTCTTCTTCTTCTTCTTTAAGTCATGAAAAGGGGATTTAAAATAGATTTGGAATGTAGGAGATAAATCTCAATTATCATAAGTCATGCCAAAATGATTGGATTTGATTAAAGTAATGAGATGAAGGGGATGCCTACCTACTTGAAGATTAATGTTCATGAGATCTATTAAAATGATGTCATTTGTCCATGTGATAATGATATAATGTAAATGATGATTATGATAAGTAATAAGAGATGAAAGAAGGAAGAAGGGAAAATGGATTGATTTCAATTTGAAGAACTTCAATGTTGCTTAATGAGATCCTTGGAGAACCTTTTAAAGTGATTTTTTTTATTTTATAATTAAATATGATGAAAATGAGGTGAGAGGTTTTTATAGGTGAAAGAGGGGTGTTTTTGGTGCCAAAACTCAGTCACCAAGAAATCCTCCCGGGCAAAATCTTGTAAATTGAGCAAGGGAGGGAATCCTGGCCAGAAATCTGTAACTGACGCCCAGAGGCGCGCGCTTCCTGCTTTGGGGGTGGGAGGCGCGCGCGCCTGGCTCCTAGTGTCGGAGGCGCGCGACTCAGAGAAGGCAATTTTGACAGAATGGACTAGAAAGTCAGCCCTGTCATTCAGTTTAGTCCCTGGACTTAACGAAGTCAGTCAGGAACTTAACGGAAGTGACAAAAACTAACGAGAAAACACTTAGAATGGGGAGAAACACAAAATCAAATGTGCAATCGGGGTGAGCGGTCCAAGGCGGGGTGTCTACAGAGCCCTCGGCGACGTGGACTGCAAAGCAGAACGCGTCGACGAAAGTTAGAAACACCCGCCGAGGACATCACCAAGAAAAGGCAAAGACTCGATGATGAAAGAAGGAAGTGGAGATAGTGTTGCGACTGTGATTTTGATTGGAGTTGAAATTCGAGAGATTGTGAGCTCGATGTAGACCGAGTTTGTTGAGTTGGAGCTCATGGGAGCTTGTCTCGATATGGACCGAGTTGCCGACTTGGAGCTCATGGGAGCTTGTCTCGATATGGACCGAGTTGCCGACTTGGGGCTCATGGGAGCTTGTCTCGATATGTACCGAGTTGCCGACTTGGGGCTCATGGGAGCTTGTCTCGATATGGACCGAGTTTTCGACTTGGGGCTCATGGGAGCTTGTCTCGATATGGACCGAGTTGCCGACTTGGGGCTCATGGGAGCTTGTCTCGATATGGACCGAGTTGCCGACTTGGGGCTCATGGGAGCTTGTCTCGATATGGACCGAGTTGCCGACTTGGAGCTCATGGGAGCTTGTCTCGATATGGACCGAGTTGCCGACTTGGAGCTCATGGGAGCTTGTCTCGATATGGACCGAGTTGTCGACTTGGGGCTCATGGGAGCTTGTCTCGATATGGACCGAGTTGTCGACTTGGGGCTCATGGAGCTTGTCTCGATATGGACCGAGTTGCCGACTTGGAGCTCATGGGAGCTTGTCTTGATATGGACCGAGTTGTCGACTTGGGGCTCATGGGAGCTTGTCTCGATATGGACCGAGGTGCCGACTTGGAGCCGCATCTGCTTACGTTGTTGACTTTGTGGGGTGTGGGCACAGTTGAACGTTTTGAATGAGGTCGTTAGTGAACCCTTGTTGACGAATCCGTTAGTGAATCCGTTTGATGAAATATTGCTTTGAAGTCTCGTGCCATTTGGAGTCACGCTTGACTTTTTTGAGTTGTGGGGTACGGGCACAGTTGACCGTGACCAGAAAAATGTTCCTGCTGGGGATGAAATGTTGAGATTGACTCTTGAGGGGGGTGTGGCACCCATGACAGGACTTAGGGAGTTCGGAATTTTGAAGAGGACAGCCTACTTTTTGAGTGGGAGTTTCTATCCTACTTTCGATTTTTGACATGCCTTAAGGGCGGACCAAAAAAAAAAAAAGGTGTGCCCAACTGGGTGTCTGAGGATCGGGACAGTGTCTTGATTTAGGCTGGAGATCTATGACAAGGCCCTTTTCTTGAAGCTATTTAGACCTGAGAGGCGCGCGCCTTCCTATGTAGGATAGGGACGTGCGTGCACTTCAGACAGCTGGCGGGTGGCGCGTGCGTCTGGGAGGCGGAATTCCGGGCTTGACATTTGCTGACCAAAAGAGCCCTCAACAGCTATAATATCATCTTCTGTTCGACCACTTGATCCTCACAGCTCCTTTCTGCCATTTTTGAACATCATATTATTGCTTAACTTTGCTTGTGATCAACATTTTCCATGGCTTCCAATTCTTTTGCCCTTGATGCCAAGGTTGTTAGTGAGTATGAAAAGGACTTGGGTACTTTTGTGTATTCTTTCAAGACCCATCCCAAGAAGGCTTTCATTAAAGACTTCGGGTTCCGAATTCTTTTCACATTGCGGACGTTGAAACCGGATTGGGATTTGTTGAGAGCTGCCGCGGCTTTCTGGGATTGCGACAGCCATACCTTCAACCTTTCAGCTAATGAAATGGTGCCGACTGTTGACGATTTCGGGTCCATCCTTGGCATGCCTTTGGCCGGTCGGATTTCCGTCCCTAAATATCACCGTGGTGCCGTCGACTCTTGGGTTGAGTTACTGAATCTCCCTGTTGAGGACGTGAGGAAGATGTTGCACGGTACCGTGATTGACATAACTGAGTTGCCGATGTTCTTCAGTTTACACTCGGAGGACCCGGTGGTTCAGTCTTTCAAAAGAAATGCCATGGCCGTTTGTCTCTTCAGCGAAGTACTCTTTGTTACGCCCTTCGGGACTGCGGACGCGCAGTTGGCTGAGATTATTTTGCAAGCTAAGGAGCAGCAATTTAGTGTAATCCCTCTTATTGTAGGGGAGACGTTGCACGGCCTTGATGAGTTACATAGGACGGGCAAGATGTGTCGGGGAAGCCCTTTGCTCTTGACCATATGGCTCCGAGAACACTTCAGAATTTATTCTCCGGATGGTGATTTGTCTCCTTTTGCTGTTCATAGGAGGAAGTTGTTGATCCGGGATTTATCTGAAGATGATTGGAAGAAATTCTTTGCCTCTCGGGTGACCGTCGATATTGAGTGGTGTCCTCCTTCTTGGGTCTTCGTCCTTTTGTGGAATGGACTCTTGGTTTTCGGCACGTGGTTGTACCCGGTTTGAGAGATTCTTCATTTTACCAGCCAGAGCGGGTTCTGCGGCAGTTCGGTCGCCAACAGACAATTCCTTTTCCGAGGGATGGAATGCTTCGTCCAGTTGCTTACATGGGTCCTGACTTCTCGAGTGAGCTCCAGTCGGCTTGGGGAGATGACCGCAATCGTTGGGCTTTCGCTCCGCTGCATCGGGGGAGTGTCTTCCTTCCCGAGAGCTATTTGGACTATTTATTTGGCACCCTTTACCGTGCATCACTTGGGTTGATGTGCTTCGTGCCGAGTTGTTGGGACAGGGTTTTGAGCCTAGCAGCACTTTGAGATATAGGGAGGCTGCTGCTGATTCGAGTAACATTCTCGCTGACCCTTTCGGTACTCCTTTGGATGACTTTTATTTTAGGAGACGTGTTGCATCACAGAAGGTTTCGGTGCGTATTAGTGCTCCTTTGTTACCCAAGAAGAAAAGGATTGAGAGACGATCGGGTGGTCCTTCGAAAGCTAAGAGAAAATTGGATTTTCTTAGTACCCTAAGAGATTGCAATTAGACCACTTTGTTTTAGGATTTAATATTTTGATGTCTTTTGTTGCTCAATAAATCCGTTGTAATGGTTTGAATAATTCATTGAATGAATAAAAATTGCATTTTGTTATTTGAAGCGAATTGGGTATTTTTGATATATTTTAGACCGCACCCGAAGGTTGCCTACGTTCCTCCAGTTGGGAGGCTCAGGTCTTCGTAGTTCAAACAAACAAAGACCATTTTTTTTTTTTTTTTTTTTGTTTGTGCACCCTGTTTTTTGCCTAGACCCCCTTTCGGGTTTTCAGTCTAGCGGGCTTCTTTTTGCACGTGTTCTAATTTTTGCCTAGGCCGCCCTTGCGGGTTTTCAACCTAGCGAGCGATTTATTTTATTTTTTTTTTTTTTTTTTTTTTTTGTTATGGTCTTTGTTTATTAAGCGTAGAACCTCTTGAGCTTGTCGAGGTTGACCTCCTTTGGCAGCTGGTCACCATCTAAATCCACGAGCCGGACTGCACCACCGCTTAGTATCTTTTTGACCACGTACGGACCGATCCATCGGGGTCCCCATTTCCCCAGGGGATTCATGGCATTAGGAGGATGTTGTCTTAAAACCAAATCTCCCACATTGATGTTTCGAGGCTTCACTTTTTTGTTGAAAGCTCTTGCCATCCTTTGCTGATACGCCCTTGTGCGTTCGAGTGCTCTTAACCTTTTTTCGTCGAGCAAGGCTAGTTGTTCATATCGACTTTGCATCCAGTCGACCTCGTTGACTTGATTCTCGAGGAGGACCCGTAGATATGGGACTTCAAGTTCGATAGGGAGTACGGCTTCAGAACCATAGACCAATGCATAAGGAGTTTCTCCTGTTGCGGATCGTATTGATGTGCGGTAGCCCCACAATGCTAATGGTAGCTTCTCGGGCCAATCCCTTCCTATTGAGGCCATTTTCTTGACGATGGTCTCGATGGTCTTATTTGCTGCTTCGACTGCGCCATTTGCTTGAGCCCGGTAAGGAGATGACTTGTGCTTGGTGATCTTGTATTCTACCAAAAGTGCATCCATTTCCTTCTCGAAGTGAGAGCCGTTGTCGGAAATGATTTCATGAGGCACGCCGTATCGGCACATGATATTAATCTTTACAAATTCGGCCACTTTCTTGGCGTTGAGGGTCCGATAGGCTTGTGCTTCGACCCACTTTGTGAAGTAGTCGACTGCCACTAGGACGAATGACTGCCCATTGCTTCCGGCAGGATGAACTTTACCGATGATGTCTATCCCCCAACAAGAGAAAGGCCAAGGTGTGACCATGTTGTAAAGTTGTGAGGGTGGAGCATGTTGCAGATTAGCGTGGAATTGGCACTTGGCACACCTTTTGACTTTCTCGATACAGTCTCGTTCCATAGTGCTCCAATAGTAACCAATGCGAAGTATCTTCTTGACTAGCATAAACCCATTCATGTGGGGTCCACATTCTCCTTCGTGCACTTCACACATTATCTCTTGAGCTTCGGTCTCATTGGCGCATAAGAGATTGATCCCGTCGTGGTGCCTTTTATATACTCGGTCCCCAATTAGTACGTACCGAGAGGCTAACCTTTGCAGAGCTGCATGAGACTTCTTATTGATGTTCTCGGGATAAGTGCCGTCTTTGAGGAAGTTCATGATATCTGAATACCACGGAGAGTTTGTTTGAACCTCGTTGATCTCGATGCTCATGCAATATGCCGGACTGTTCCTTCGAGCAATTTGAAAGGCTTCACCATTTTCCCTTTGGGCATTTCAACTAATGAAGCTATAGTGGCTAGTGCATCGGCGAAGCGATTCTTATCCCTTGGCAGGTAGTTGAAAGTGATCTCTTGGAATTGTTCAACCAGTTCTTCAAGGTGCTGACCATACTGTTGGAGAGTCGGGTCTTGGGTTCGCCATTTACCCGATTGCTGATTGATAAGGAGCAAAGAGTCGCCGAACACTTCTAGTTCCGTGATGTTTCTTTCGAGAGCTGCTTCGAGCCCTGCTATGCATGCTTCGTACTCGGCAATGTTGTTGGTAGCTTCGAATTCCAGGCGTATGGCAATGGGAGTGTAGATGTCTTTTGGATCGACAAGCAATACCCCTATACCAAAACCGTGTTTATTGGCGGCGCCATCGAAAAAAAGTTGCCACTTGTCTTCCTCGGTTGCAGTACAAATTAAATGCTCGTCGGGGAACTGTACATCTTCCCCCTTCACTTCGTCACACTGGAATTCGGCAAGCTGGTCACTGAACACTTTCCCCCTGACGGATTTTAGTGTGACGTAAGTGATATCATAGCCGGCGAGCATGAAGTACCATTTGGCTATTCTTGTTGACATGAAAGGCTTCTCGAAGATGTAGCGGAGCGGGTCCACCTTTGCTACTAGCTTGATCGGGAAAGCTTCCATATAGTGTTTGAGCTTTTGAGTGACCCAAACCAATGCTGCACATGACTTCTCTAAGACAGAGTAGTTCTTTTCGCCTCCTTGGAACCGGCGACTGACAAAATAAATGGCGTTCTCCTTTGTGGACTCTCGTTGCTCTTGTGCTAACATAGCCCCTAGGGCTTCATCATTGACAGTGAGATAAAGCAACAGAGGTTTCTCCTTGTGGCGGAACTAGAACAGGAGGGCACGTCAAGTAATGCTTCACTTGATCGAAGGCTTCTTGTCACGCGTCGGTCCATTCTAGAGCCACATTCTTCTTGAGTAACTTGAAGATTGGCTCGCACATGGAAGTGAGTTGGTGCACAAACCGACTGATGTATTGTAGTCTGCCCATGAAACCTTTAATCTCTTTCTGCGTCTTTGGAGGAGGCATGTCAATGATTGCCTTGATTTTGGAGGGGTCTACTTCGATTCCCCTTTCAGTGACCATATAACCAAGAACTTTGCCTCGGATAACCCCGAATGTGCACTTTGCAGGGTTGAGCCTCATTTTGTGTTGACGAAGCCTTTCGAAGAACTTGCGGAGATCGATCAGGTGTTGACCATTGGTTCCTTTGGAGTGAATGATCATGTCGTCCACATAGACCTCGATTTCTTTGTGAATCATATCGTGGAACAAGTCTGTCACGGCTCTTTGGTAGGAAGCCCCAGCATTTCTTAACCCAAATGGCATGACTGTGTAGCAAAAGGTACCCCACGGTGTTGTGAAGGCTGTCTTATGTTGATCTTCCTCGGCCATGAGAATCTGATTGTACCCAGCGAACCCATCCACAAATGAGCGAACCTCGTAGGCAGCAGTGGAGTCGACTAGCATGTCGATATTAGGGAGTGGAAAATTATCCTTTGGGGAAGCTTTGTTTAAATCCCGGAAGTCTACACAAACTCGGACCTTGCCGTTCGCCTTCCTGACTGTCACAATGTTGGCTAACCATGTCGGATACTCGATAACCTTGATGAAACCCACGCTGAGGAGCTTCTCAATCTCTTCTTTGACCTGCAGAGACCATTCTGGCTTGATCTTCCTGAGCTTCTGCTTTACTGGCCTGGCATCTTCTCTGATCGGAATCCTGTGCTCCGCTACCTTTCTTTCTAAACCCGGCATGTCTTTGTATGACCATGCGAACACATCCACGAACTCCCGTAGTAATGCAGTCAATCTGTCTCTGTCGTCTCCCTTGAAGAAGCTTCCAATCTTGGTTTCTTTTGGCTCTTCTTCGGTACCCAGATTAACAACCTGCAATTCTTCGTCAGCCCTTGGACCATTCTCGCCACGACTACGGACTTGTTGAGCAAGTTCATTTAAGTATGTTGTGTTTTCGTGGTCTATTTCATCATAATTTGAATCGTTATTAACTTGTTCGTTAAGTTATTATTAGTTAATTCATCATTTATGATGTTTGCAATCTCAGGGTACTCAGAAATATCAAATTTTTCATTAGCAAAGAAAGGAAACACACGCTCGGCTATGGCTTCCAAATCCTCTTGGGTGAGGGTATTAGAGACACTCTCGGACTCGAAAGTAAGGGTGAGTTGCTCTTCCTTTGTTGCTGTGCGGGGTATGCAACCCATTTCTTGGACTAAGAATTCCTCGGATACCACGGGCCCTTTTGTTGAATAACAATTGTTGATCGGCTCGGAGCTTGGTGGGATCTCGCCGATAGTCTCGTTCATGATGACGGTGTCATGGATGGCGTTAACTTGGCATTCATTCATCATGGCAAGCTCTTCGAACATGGAGGCTAAATCTGTCAGTTCTTCCCCCACGGTGATTTCTGTCTCGGACTCTATAGTCACTTTCCTTCCCCACCATTCACGGGGCGACATGGGAGTTGGTTCCCTTTCGGATTTCTGGATCTCACAATCGGAGAAGATTTCGAGGCCGGGCTTTTTGATACCTTTATTGTTAACCCACGTCTCGGGAAAGATCATGTATGGAATGTCTTCCCCTTGGCGGACAAAATAACCATTCAACGTCTTGCGGTAAGGCCTTAGATTAAGGAATTCATACCGACGGCCTTCTTTACGAGCTCGGGCCTTTTCGTTCTTGATCGCTTGTTCTTGCTTCAAGTCTTCTTCGGAAGGCTCGTACCCCAAACCGAATGTGTTCTTGACAAATGGGACTTGCACGGGATGTAGGATTCCTTGTTGATATTTCCCTAGGCCTAAACCAGGGAAGTAGTCCATATTCCTCATCATGCGGAGGACTTTGTGATTGCTGGGGGTCCATGATCCGTTTCCCCCTTCTTTATCAATGGCGTTGATCGAGACGCCGGAAAGAGTGGAGTCTGGTAGACCATGCTGAACTTGGTGGACGGGCTCACCTTTTCTGTGGATAGTGATGTTTTCAGCCATTACGGTCACTATTTCATCACCATTTCGGATCTTGACACATTGGTGGAGAGTTGACGGTACGGCATTAGCACTGTGAATCCATGGTCGACCCAACAGTAAGTTGAACGAGGCCGGGATATCAAGCACTTGGAATGGAACGGACATGACCATGCTCCCAAACTCAATGTCTATCTCGATCATACCCATGACTGTACGGGCGGTGCTGTCATAACCTCGGATTACTTGAGTAGAAGGCTTCAAATCAGAATCTTTAAGCCCCAGTATGCCCATGATTCTACCAGGCATGAGATTGAGTGCGGAACCACCGTCTACTAAAACTCTTGAGACGGGCCTCCCCCTTGCTCGTACCTTGAGGTAAATAGCTTCGTTGTGGTCAGAACCAAACGGTGGAAGGTCCATATCGGCAAAGGTGATTACGTTGCCAAAATGAATGTGACCAATCATTGCTGTGAGGTCCTCGGGAGTAGTATCGGGAGAAACTGATGTATCATCGAGATTGCGGATGACAAGATCTCGGTGTTTCTTTGAGGATGCAATGAGGTCCCAAATAGAGATGTTGGCTTGAGTTTTCTTGAGTTGGACAAGTAGAGGATCTTCGGGAGCGTCGTGATCTTGCGGCTTTTGAGAAGAGGAGCTCGGTGCGGAAGTGGAAGGGTTGCTTGCTATGACTCGACCGGATCGAGTTAGCATGTTGACGTTCCCATCTTGCTTCTTTTTCCTATTCTCTAGTACTTCCCTCATTACCTCATCGTAAGTCACTACATAACAAGAATTGTCAAGTTTATTCATAACATTGGGCCCCCCATTCACAATTGGGATTGAATGGGTGGTCCCCTCAAATTCTCCTATCTCTATTACATTGACATGCTCGTCATTAGTGACTACAAATTCTTTCTTATCTATGAGATCTTGAATGACATTGCGGAGAATGAAGCAATCCTCGGTAGTGTGGCCACTATATTGGTGGTAGCCACAATATTTGTGGTGAGCATGATTGGAGTTGATCGTCTTGGGTTGGTACCCTTGCACGGGTGTGATTTGACCCTTTGCCTTGAGGACCTCGAACACTTCGGTTTGCGTCATGCCTTGGAGAGGAGTGTAGACACGGTCACTTCGGGGCCTTTTCCCTTGAGGTGGAGGAACCTTTTTGTAATTCCCCTTGTCAATAGTGACGGCGTTGACCGAGGCCTCTTTTGTGGAGTTGGAAGCGGCCTTGTAGCGGTAAGTAGGAGTGGTCTTCTTAATCTCCTTGAGCAAGTCATCCATGCGTACCCCCGCCTCATACATTTGGGAGAAGTCGGAGTAGCAATCCCCACTTAGGTGAGTGCGGAGATCAATCTTGAGACACTTGAGAAATATGTCCATTTGCTCCTTTGTGTTTGGCCTCTCAACAATTTCAGAGAGTTTGTCATTCCATCTCCTTGTGAAGTCGATGAAGGACTCATTGTCTCGTTGAGTAGTGTTCTCTAGCTCTTTCCTTGTGGGCCGGTGAGTGGTGTTGCCTTGGTATTGGTTCTTGAAGGCAAGCATGGCGGAGTCCCAATCAAGACGGACAGTGAGCGGGAGAGTAGCATACCAATCTTTTGATTGCCCCCTCGAGAGTGAGAGGAAAGCATTGAGATCACCTTGGTAGAGACCTTCTTTGGAACCATTGCCCAAATATAAGTCTCAATGTGAGCCATAGGAAAGAGTTGCCCTTGAATTTGCTTATGTCGGGCATCTTGAACTTATCGGGAAGAGCGGCCATAGTACTCATGAGGATGGATGATTGATAAAGGCTTGTGTCGGAGCCTTTCCCATGGATCTTGAATTGGTCGATGCAGGCCATGATAGAATCCACCATTTTGGGCTCATTGTTCTCGGAACTTGGCCCCCATTTTCTTAGTGTCGGGTGTTGACATAAGGACTCTTGACAAAAACCCTCGGTCCATTCGGATTCATCATCATTGTCTTGTTCTTTCCCTTGGCAAGGTTGGTGAAGCTTTTCTTTCATTAGCTCCATTTCGGCCTCGTGGAGAAACACAAAATCTTTGTGCAATCGGGGTGAGCGGACTGCCAATGTGTCTACAGATACATGATTACATGGTGCATATTCTCGTGAGCAGATGATACATAATTACATGGTGCATATTCTCGTGAGCACATGATACATGATTACATGGTGCATAAAGAATAGTCCACTAATAAGGGACTGAGTTCTGTTCTCGTAGTTCAAGTAAACATCTACTTGTGCATTCTTGTGTGAGTCCAGCTGGTTCTCCTTGCTGTTCGAAAATATATAGGTTCACGCTTGTCGCGAGAGCCAGGGCTTAAGTGACAATCGGGTCCCCTATGTATTTCCGCCTGACCCCTTACTACCGGCCATAGTAAGGGCATAGCTTCCTTGGTTGGAGCAATAAGCCTGACCTAAGTGAATGCTAACTCCTGTCCTGTTCACCTCATGGATCTTGTTCTTGTGGATGACACTGGTTACCAGGTCTTCTTATATACTGCACAGCAGTCTCTTGTTCTTGTTCTTGGTTGTCCTCAGCTAGAAAAGCATCGACAACAAATGGTATTCTTGGGAGAAATAAGGAAGGATTCAGGTACAATGCGTGATAGGCCTATGTGCATCTTGGTGAGCTGGTCTAGCCTCTCACACTACTTGACTACTTGTTACCTGATCATATCTTGAGCTTGATTACTTGTTGAGTTGGCTTAGCCTCTCCTATACTTTTTACTTGATGATACTTGATATATGATTACTTGAGTATCTACTTGTATTGCATGATAACATGACATATAGTTGCATGTTAATAGCTTACTGAGATTTATCTCACCCTTTATTTGTTTAATTGTTCCCCCCCCCAGGAAAGCAGGGGATAGTACGCAGTGAGGCTCGACTTAGCTGGGAACTTACTCAGCAGGATATTCTTGTTAAAAGTTAGTGTCCTTTTATAATTTTGGTAAGGACGATCTTGTATGAGTTAATAAACTCTAGGCTTGTATTGGGGTAGTAGTTGTTGTCCTTAGATAGTTCTTGATGCCAGCTTATTTGCTAGGCATGTCTTCCGCTGTATATAACCTTGTTTGGTTTTAAATTTTCTTGGTCTAGAACTCGTGTGAGCTATCTTAGCTCCCTACTCTTGAGTATATATATCATGTCAGTTTTGTTTTTAACAGGTATTGTTCCTATTTCCCGTTAGTTTCTTGTTTCTTGTTAGTTACGCGCACCAGGTTCGAGGTTCTATTAGGGAATCCCGGGACTTGGGGCGTGTCAGTGTGGTATCAGAGCTATGGTTTAGCTCTTAGCCTGGATAGGGTCTATGGCCTAGGTTGGGTTAGTCTTGGGTGTGTTTTCGACGCCGAGTGCTTCGTTACTTGTTGTTATACCAGGCATAGGACTGGTATTGATAGTGTTGATCCAATTGGATTAGATGGTTTGAGAATCGAGAGCGCGAGTCTTTAAAGACTTAGGCGTATTTATCTTGTCTTGTGGACATTGTTTCGTGCTATATATGCATGCTTGTCCTTATCTCGTGAATTACGTGGAAGTGTATTCTCTAGTAAGAGACTACGTGTTGATATTGTTATTAGTAAGAGCTTGATAGAAGTGTGGGTGATAACACCCTAAACGTTCTGTGTTAATTTGGTCGTGTCACCGGTATGGGACATTGATGTGATACGTGATATAGCTTGGCTGTCTACGTGTCATGACTTGGCTTTCTATGTGTTAGGCCAATCTTGTTTACCATAATAGATGGTAACTAATTCTCTGCTAGTATGCTTGACTATTTATGTGAGCATGATAGATTTATGCATATCATTCATATTTTGCATTGAAAGTTTAGAAAGGGTTCTTGAGATTGTACTGGGTATTTAACCTATGTGATTGATAGTGGAATTTCTAAACCAAACCAGATGGATGTATCCATTCTTGATGAGAAACTTGGATTATCTTGAGTTGTGACAGTGCGAATACAGTGCTGATATCTGGATTAATGTTCTTGACCTTGATTGAGTTAAAAGAGTTGAAGATTCAACTTGAGAAATTTCTTGATAGAGGATATATCTACCTTGTAGTGGATGTCTGAAGTGAGTATCTGTGTTGACCTATAAGTGGAAACAACCAAGGTACGCGTGTTCTTGAGATTTCGTGGTCTTGTTAGAGATTCATGAATGAATTTCGAAGGCAGCTCTATTGTTAACCATTTGACACTGAGAGCTACATCTTTTGATGGATTGTCTTGATGGATTGATATACGTAAAGTCAGTTCTGAATACTGAAACGATGGATAACCACGACTTCAGTATTTGAGATTTCTTAGTGGATTTGACTAGTATTACAGTGATCTGGAGGATATGACCAGTTCTATTATTTCTAGTGGATATGTCAAGTTTCACCGATATAGTGGATTGACTAATCGAGTCTACTTGACTTTATGTGTTTTGATGTTATAATTAATACATCTAAATTGCATAGAATATTTGTGAGTATATGTGTATAGTCTTGATGCTCTTGAGTTCTATTTGCTGATTATATATGTTATAATCTTGATCAGTAAAAATTCGAGGACGAATTTTCTTTAAGGTGGGGAGGATGTAACGCCCATCCTTAATCTCGTTTAATATTTGACTTATTTGTTAAATTCTTGACATGCTTGTTAAATTCTTGACTAGCATATTTAGATGCTATTTTATTTGAGTTAATTTATTTAACTACTTTAGAAAGTTAAGGTGGTTAAATGTCAAAGTTGAAAGTTTAAGGGCCTTTTTGTCAAAGTTAGAACTTGAGGGGCCTAGTTGCAATTCTTTGAAAGTGGCAAGTATATCTTGTTGCTTTCTCCTCAGAGAAAGCAAATCTTAAGTTTTCTTCTCGTACTCTCCTTCTGTTCCAAAAGCCAAGTTTAGGATTCTTCCTATTCTCGACTCCTCGAGCTTAATTATCCCTCTGTTCGTGATTCTGATCCCGGATAAATATTTGTGGCGCTGAATAGAGCGTTTCCTGCCGAACAGAAATTAATTTGGGTCAACTTGATTTCGGACTAGGTAAGTTATTGACTCCCCTTACTTGTAATAACACGCATATATGTTATTCCCACTACTTGTTCTTGTTAAAATTGTGTTTTGGGCAATTTTTGTGATACTTGTAAAATTGGTACGAAAATTGGTACGAAGGGAGTATTTCTATATTAGTTCAGAACAGAGAACTTGAACCTAAATTCCAAATGGGTTTGCAAACATATATATTAGAAAATTATACTCCTATTCGTGAGACGGTAAAATAGTAACTTGATTTAAATATTATTAGAAAAATTGTACCATTATTTGTGGTACGGGAAAATGAATGGAAGTATCCCTAAATGTTTATAGTAGTATATTATAAAATTGTACTTATACTTTTGGGGACGGTGAAATATTGAAATGGAATAAAAGGAAATTGTCCTATTATTTATGGGACGGTAAAAGAAATGAATTGGGCTTGAAATAGGAGTTCTAAACTTGTTAGTATACCCCTGAGAATGTTCGGAGTGTTAGTTAAATGTTACTCCTACGTGTGGACGGAGAATTAATGAAACTTGAATTCAGGGGAAAAGGGCCAAAATTTGTACCGCACGGTCGTGCGCCTTTATTTGGCACGGTCGTGCCAAATATCACCTTTAGGCAAATTTCCTCGACAGTGTTAGCACGGTCGCGCGTCTTTTATGGGCACGGTCGTGCCGAAAATGAGTTTTGTGTGAAAATCTCTCGACCTTGATAGCACGGTCGTGCCACTTTTGCGCACACGGTCGTGCCAAGGTGATTAGCACGGTCGTGCTCTTTGGTGTGCACGGTCGTGCCACCTGAAATCTGATTGTTCTTCTTGAATTGTTTCCTTCATAACTTTCTATAGGAAAGTTGGAATCAAGATCCGAAAGAAGCTGAATAACTTAGACTCAAAGGGCTATTCAAAGAATAAATTAATGAGGTTTTAAAGTGATTGTATAGAGCACCTAGATAGGTGTTTTAGGACATTGAACTTGAGTATAAGAGTATGAATGCTCTTATGTGTCTGGAAAGCAACGTCTTGTGTACCTTAGGGGTATAAAACAATGTTTTGAACGTGAACATCCTAAGAATAGGATTGAGAATTGGTAAGAGTAAAGTGTACAACTCTTATACATGATTGAATGTCCAAAGATTGGAATAAAACTTAAAGTATAAGACAATAAAATCTTGTACATGACTTGAACATCCAAAGAAAAGGGATTAAAACATGAATATAAGATTAATAAATCTTGTATATGCCTTGACACCAATATATGGGTAAGGTGTAAACTCGAAAGTGCTCAGAATAAGCATTAACGTGAATAAGAAATATTCTTGACTTGTATGTGCAATTATCGCACATAGTTGCTTGATAACAATGTGACTTCTTGATTACTTGAAGCTTGTTTCCCGTTGAGCTAGTCCACGAATATTGGATTAGTCTCCCCTCTCGTAGCTAAAGTTTGTGTACCTAAAGGACACCAACTAATGTCTTGAGCTTGAATATCCTAGGAATAGGATCGTGAACTTGATTGGGAGATGTATAGCTCATCTTCTTAATTAAAACGTGAATATAAGATAAATAAATCTTGTACTTGTCGTAAATAACCAAAGAGTTGGATTGATAACTAAAGTATAAGTTAATTAACTCTTGTACATGTTTAACCATCCAAGAAAATGGATTGAGAACTTGGATACAAGATGATAAAATCTTGTAAAAGTCTTGACTGTCTTGATTGTCTTGAAAGTCTTGAATGTCTTGAAACCATTACATGAGTATGGTAATAAACTTGAAAGATTCTTGATGTGTATATGCAAATCTTGCATGTAGCTACTTGATAGAATGTAGCTTCTTGATTGATTGGTACATGGTATGAATAACCAAAGAATTGGGTTATGGAACTAGATAGAGAATGATTAACTCTACTACATACTTGAACTTGATACGTGTATATTGGAAGTGCTATAAATAAGCACTAAAGTGTAAATGATTTAGTTTTTAATCGTGTATATACTCAATGAAGTATATAAAATATAAAGAAGATATCTTGTCTTGAAATGAGTTCCTAAAGAAAATAAGGACTAGTGTAATATGAAGATCATTCATATAATCGTGAATACTACGATTTAAATTAATAAGAATGGTTATAGAACACAATATGTGTTAGAAAATGTATTCGATTATTAACGATACATATACGTGAAGTATGACTGTGTCTAGGTACAATGTGACCTATTCTACTACGTGTTTAGAGTCTAAGGTGTTGGGCTCTACTTGATAGTAAGGGTATCGTGATAGACACTTTAATGTGTTAAACGTGATATGAATATGTACGTGCAAACTTGGCATGTGACAAAGTGATATACCCTACTACTTGACTGAAGTCTGTTATTAATGGACTCTTACTTGGATTGATCGTGTTACATGGACACCTTATGTGCCAGTGTTATCTTGGTTTGTATTCGCAATAATTACGTATGGATACTTGTATTCTCGTGAGCACATGATACATGATTACATGGTGCATATTCTCGTGAGCACATGATACATAATTACATGGTGCATATTCTCGTGAGCACATGATACATGATTACATGGTGCATAAAGAATAGTCCACTAATAAGGGACTGAGTTCTGTTCTCGTAGTTCAAGTAAACATCTACTTGTGCATTCTTGTGTGAGTCCAGCTGGTTCCCCTTGCTTGTTCGAAAATATATAGGTTCACGCTTGTCGCGAGAGCCGGGGCTTAAGTGACAATCGGGTCCCTATGTATTTCCGCCTGACCCCTTACTACCGGCCATAGTAAGGGCATAGCTTCCTTGGTTGGAGCAATAAGCCTGACCTAAGTGAATGCTAACTCCTGTCCTGTTCACCTCATGGATCTTGTTCTTATGGATGACACTGGTTACCAGGTCTTCTTATATACTGCACAGCAGTCTCTTGTTCTTGTTCTTGGTTGTCCTCAGCTAGAAAAGCATCGACAACAAATGGTATTCTTGGGAGAAATAAGGAAGGATTCAGGTACAATGCGTGATAGGCCTATGTGCAACCTGGTGAGCTGGTCTAGCCTCTCACACTACTTGACTACTTGTTACCTGATCATATCTTGAGCTTGATTACTTGGTGAGTTGGCTTAGCCTCTCCTATACTTGTTACTTGATGATACTTGATATATGATTACTTGAGTATCTACTTGTATTGCATGATAACATGACATATAGTTGCATGTTAATAGCTTACTGAGAATTATCTCACCCTTTATTTATTTAATTGTTTCCCCCCCCCAGGAAAGCAGGGGATAGTACGCAATGAGGCTCGACTTAGCTGGGAACTTACTCAGCAGGATATTCTTGTTAAAAGTTAGTGTCCTTTTATAATTTTGGTAAGGACGATCTTGTATGAGTTAATAAACTCTGGGCTTGTATTGGGGTAGTAGTTGTTGTCCTTAGATAGTTCTTGATGCCAGCTTATTTGCTAGGCATGTCTTCCGCTGTATATAACCTTGTTTGGTTTTAAATTTTCTTGGTCTAGAACTCGTGTGAGCTATCTTAGCTCCCTACTCTTGAGTATATATATCATGTCAGTTGTGTTTTTAACAAGTATTGTTCCTGTTTCCCGTTAGTTTCTTGTTAGTTACGCGCACCAGGTTCGAGGTTCTATTAGGGAATCCCGGGACTTGGGGCGTGTCACACAAGGCATTCACAAGCCTTTCTTCTTAGGTTTTCCTCAGAGATCTTACTCTCACACTCGAGGGCCTAAGCCGGATTCAAACCCGGCTCTGGTCTTAACGGTGTTTTGTTTGTGTTGTGATCTAGGAACCGGAAATATCAAGTTGGAGATCCCTCTCATTGACTCCAGATTTTCAGGGCGTCATCAGTGGTTCCATTGCCAGGAATCGAAAATCTTCCTAGTGCAATCTTCTTATTTTATTTGCTTTTCCAGTCTAGTTCGTTTTGAATTCTCTATTGCAAGTTATCAAATCAAGCTTTGCTTATTTCATCTTAATCTCTAACCGTTTAGTCTAGTTCCTCTGTTTTTTACGGTTCTTAAGTGTATTCAATTCTCTCTGTTGACTTTTGATATACAAAACTTTTGCAATGACTGGAAAAGAAATTTTGAATCCGAATCCTAGCCCTTCGAAACAAGCGCCTCAGGTATCAATCTTCGCCAGATTGGGAGATAAGACGCTTAGCGGCAACTCTTATACTCCCTCTCAAAAGGCAAGAAGAGAGGCGGATCTGAGAGATCATATTGAAACTTCAAGAGCTCTCAAAACTCAAAAAACTCCCGTCACTCCCCTCACTCCCGACCAAATTCAAAAGAAAATTCAAATCCTAACGGATAGGAAAAATCTGGTGGCGGAAGGCCTGCAGTTAAATTTGGCCTTAGAGGAGCTATTTAATGCCGAGGCTAACGCTGGAATTCCTCCTGAAAAATCAAAAACTCACGGTCTGACAAGTTCTAAAAGCAGAGCCAGTAGAGTCGTAGGAGAAAAAAGGCGGACAATCCTCGTGGAGGATGATGACGAGAGGGAGGAAGAAGAGGGGGGAAAGTGAGGAATGAGAATCACAACCTAGAAAACCCAGAGGCAAGTTTAAAGGGAAAGCAATTGTTAAAACCGGTGATAAAATTGCAGAAACAATGAAAAGGGATAAAACAGGGGAAATGACCGACCATAAGTTCCAAAGAATGGTTAAAGATTTATGGGAGTCCAAGCAAGGAGTAACAAAGTGCGTTGGACCCATAGATGCTTTTGCCTCGTGGATTGCTGATTCACCAATTCAGCGGGGAAAGGTCCCAACATTAGACGCCTACGATGGCTCTACTAATTCAAAGAGTCATGTAGGGCGGTTTGAAGGACAAATGGCCTTGTTTTCCACAGATGAGGCCGTGAAATGCAAAGCCCTCGCCTCTACCTTCAAAGGAAAAGCACTGGAATGGTTGTTAGCCCATAGACCGAGGTCTATTGACAGTTATGAACAGCTGCGGGGTTCTTTCTTAAACTCCTTCGCGGGCGCAGGGGAAGCCGCAAGGCCAAAATCGGAACTATGCGGTGTAAAGAAACATCCCGGGGAAAGTACGAAAGCATACATTACACGTTTCCGGAAAATGACCGAGCAAATTGTGGACTTAACAAAGAATGATATAGAGTTATGTTTTCTGGGAGGATTAACATCCTATACCTTAAAACAAGAATTTACCTGACGGAAGCCAGAGGGGACAGAGGAAATGTATAACAGAGCCATTGCTATGGCCGGAGTTGAACCCTCATTCATGCTAGATGCCCGCAGGAGTGTCAAAGACAGAATTGAGCCCGCGCCAGACTTCAGAAACTATTCAAGACATTCAAGGAATAACAATGCCCGGGGGAGAATGAAACATGGGGTCATGCAAAATTACAAAAGAGGGGATGCTTCCGCTTTTACCCCTTTAATTACCCCAAGGACAGAGATACTGCGGGCAAAATTGCTACCCCCTCCGCCCCCTCAAGAGAAAAAGCCTTATGAGAAGTCAAAAAATAAATGGTGCGGGTATCATGAAGATCACGGGCACATAACAGATGAGTGTTTTCAGCTGAAGAAAATCATCCAGCAAAAAATAGAGGCCGGGGAGTTGAAAAAATGGATTGCAGGATCGAGCAATAGTGGACATGCCCCGCGGGGAAACATCCATCAGATAAGGCACAACGACGCAGATGGGGAAGAAAGATATGACATCCAATACATTGGAGAGGAATCCCCAAGCAACACTCAATTGTCCAACCAGATCAAGCAACTGGAAAAAGTGTTTTTAATCCCTGCCTCCCCACCGGAACAAGAAGAATTGATTGGGTTTAAGAGGAGCGAGCTGGCCTCCACGTTCTTTCATTCCACCCAACCCTTAATAATCAAAATGTCTATTGGACGGGCAGACATCAGCAGAGTATTGATTGACACGGGGGCCTCGCGAGATATCCTTTATTTCAACTGTTTGGAAGAGATGGGAATGTCCGAGGCACACCTTACTCCGTACGCTGGTCTGCTTGAAGGGTTCACTAATCACACGGTTAATTTCAAGGGAACAAAAGATTTCGATGTGACTATTGGGGTGAAGCCACTTGAAAAAACTGCTCGGATAACTTTTATGGTGATCGCTTTGAAATCCCAGTACAATGCAATACTTGGAGTGACCGCACAAGCAGCACTGGGAATCATGGCTTCAGTCCCGCACCAGAAAGTCAAATTCAGTACACCCGCGGGGATAGCATGTATTGAGAACAAGCCCGAGCTCTTTTTAAAAATCATTGAAAAGAAAAGAAGAGAGAATGCGGGGTTGAACAGACCAGGGGTCCAAAGAGAGGAGAAAAGGGCGAAACCAAATGGAAAGGAGATCCAAGATACTGCTATGATTGGGACCCTGTCATTTCACTCCACCCGGGCAGAATTCAAGCAGAGCAGGAGAGCCCTCCACAGGGTAGCCGAGGCCGAGCAAATAGAGATTATGATTGAATCACTGCATGATAGAGAGGTGGCAGATATCCAACCTAATGATGCGTTGGAAGATGTAGTCATAAATCCAGCTTACCCCGAGCAAACCGTGAAAGTGGGCCTAGAAATTCACCCGGATGAAAGAAAGATCTTGATAGACTATTTGAGAAAAAGTTTGGATATTTTCGCTTGGACCGTGGAGGATATGAAAGGGATGAGTAGAGAAGTGATCGAGCATGAGCTAAACATTGATCCCACTTTCACAAGAATCCTCCAAAAGGAAAGATACTTTTCACCCAAAAAAAGATGCGATCAAGGTAGAAGTTGAAAAATTGTTGAAGGCAAAGATTGTGAGCCCGATTAAGTACCCGAGGTGGTTAGCCAATGTGGTAATGGTGACTAAAGACAACGGGAAGTGGAGAATGTGCGTAGATTTTACTGATCTAAACAAAGCTTGTCACAAAGATTGTTATCCACTTCCCCGAATAGATCAATTGGTAGCTTCAATAGCCGGGCATAGAGTACTGAGATTCATAGACGCATACTCGGGCTACCATCAAATCAAGATGAAAGAGGCAGATATCCCCTCTTGCGCTTTCTATGCTGCGGGAAAAACTTACACTTTCAACAACATGCCATTCGGGCTAAAAAATGCGGGCGCATCGTATCAAAGGATGGTAGGGATTGTCTTTGACAGTCAGTTGGGCCGGAATTTAGAAGCTTATATTGATGATATGGTGATCAAAACGAAAGAATCCTCCCATGAAATGGACGTGGCTGAAACCTTTTATAATCTCCGGAAAAACAATATGAAGCTCAACCCGTCAAAGTGCGCCTTTGGGGTGATGGCAGGCAAGTTCCTGGGTTTTATGGTAAATAAGAGGGGGATCGAGGCGAACCCGGAGAAAATTCAGGCCTTAGTGAACATGCAACCACCAAGATGCATCAAGGAGGTGCAAAAATTGAATGGGCGGATAACAGCTTTAGGAAGATTCATTTCGAGATCGGCAGAAAAATGTTTGCCTTTCTTTAAAGCATTGGAAGGAGGAAAGGATGAAAGATTTGAATGGAATGAAGAGTGCAGGAATGCCTTCGAGCAGATCAAGACTTACCTGGGGAAACCACCTTTGCTGAGCAGCCCGATCACAGGGGAAGAACTTTATATCTTTTTGGCAGCAAATGATCAGGCAGTGGCCGCAGTATTAGTAAGAGAGGAAGAGGGCGTCCAAAAGCCCGTCTATTATGTCTCTAAGGCATTATCAGCAGTGGCAAGTCGATACTTGAACATTGAAAAATTAGCTTTCGCTTTGCTAATGGCTGCCCGGAAATTGCGGGCGTACTTTATTGCCCACCCGATCACGGTTTACTTAGACGTTCCACTAAGAAGAGTCTTGCACAAGCCCGAATCTTCAGGAAGGATGCTGGCATGGTCCATAGAGCTCAATGAGTTCCAGATCACATACTCTCCGCGAAAGGCGATAAAAGCACAGGCACTCGCGGACTTTGTTGCAGAGACTACCTTTGAACTGAAAAGAGATAAGCCCGAGAAAGGCAAGGCAGTAAGGCCGAGCAAAAGAAAGGGCCAGGAAGTCAAGAACATGGGCGAGAAACCAAATGGTTGTTGGCAGTTGTATGTAGATGGATCTGCGGGCAAATTAATCAGTGGCGCGGGAATTCTCTTGGTCACCCCGGAAGGGCAAAAGTTCAAGCGGGTTTTAAGATTCAAGTTCCTGGTTTCAAACAACCAAGCTGAATATGAAGCCTTGATTGCAGGCTTGGAGTTAGCCCGGGATTTGAAAGTTCCAAAGTTGGTCATAAGTAGCGATTCGCAGCTCGTAGTAAACCAAGTAAGGGGAGAGTATGAGACTAACCATCCGGTACTACTCAAGTACAAAGAGCTTACTGAAAGACTGTTGAAAGATTTTGAGTTTCACGAGCTAAAGCAAGTAAGCCGGGTAGACAATTCCGAGGCAGATCTTCTATCGAGAATCACGAACGAGGAAATCACCAAGCTCAGTACTGACTGCTGGATCGAGTTCACTGAGCCCCAGCCATTGACAGGGTTCAGATTAACAACGTAGAGGAGCAAGAAAAAGATTGGGTTGATGAAATGCAGGCATACGTGGAAAATCAAGTCCTTCCCGATGACCCAGATCGAGCGAAAATTTTGATGAAACAGGCCGCAAGGTACACTATCATTGATGGAATCCTTTATCGAAGATCTTTTTCGAAGCCGGAAGCCATTATTGAGATGTGTCAAGACTGGAACGGTAACCAACTTATTATATGAGGTCCATGAGGGTATATGTGGAAGACATCCAGGAGCCCGAACGCTCGCTGACAAAATCAGGTTTTTGGGATACTATTGGCCGACAATGAGGCAGGACGCGGAGGAGTATGTCCGCAAATGCGACCAGTGCCAAAGATTCGCAAATATTCAAGGCTGCCCTCTACAGAGCAAACTTTGATTGTCCCTACTTGGGCATTCGACATGTGGGGAATTGATCTGATTGGGCCGTACCCTAAAGCTCCCGGGGGAGCTCAAACGGTAGTAGGTGCAGTGGACTATTTCACAAAATGGGTAGAGGCCAAAGCACTGACTAGTGCCACGGAGGCAGGGGCGGATGCCCGGGCAATGGTAAAAAAAAAAAAAAAAAATTTTTGCAAAATGACGTCGTTTTGGGTGTTAAATATATAACTTTTTTTAATTTTTATTTTTTTTTTCAAAACGGCGTCGTTTCGAGTGTTAAGTTTAAAAAAATAAGATAGCAGGCATCTACGCAGAACATAACTAAAGGAAAAAAGAAAAATCAATTTTGCGTCTGTCTCTCTGCGGCTCTCTGTCGCGATCTCGGCGTCGACGACTACAGTCCAGTCCACCGCCGCCGCCCACCGCTCCCTCACCGCCGCCCACCGCCTCCCTCGTTGAAATGGACGGAAATACTTCCCCTCCGCAGCCCCCTGAAGAAAACAAAAGGAAATGCTCCAATCAAAGGTAAACCCTAATGGCCTAAAATCTAAAATTGATTTCAATTCTTTCCTAATTTTGTTGTTATTTCCGTATCAAATTCCTCATTGTTAATCTTCTCATTTGATAACATTGGTAATAGGTTGTTGGATTGGTTCATTACGGTGACTCCGAGAAATAAACCAAGCCCTAGTGTTCCAATTGCTCAAGAGGAGCCGGAGGTAGTTTTTCAAGAAACACAAGGACCACAACCTACAATACGATTAAGAGGCGGAGATGTGACCCTACAAAGTGATCCCGGGAAAAGGGAGCCAATTTCGGTTTTTCATCCGGATGATGTTGAAAGAGTTAGAAGAACGTACCTGTTGGGTTTCGTAGACACATGCGCAGCGCAATATAGCAATTTAAAATTTTATGAAACCCAAAGCCATGGATCCGTTCATATGACTAAATCAAATACAACATAATGAATAGAGGAAAAACTAACCCTTGATGACTATGATCTTGGTCTTTAATTCTTGGTGGAGAAAACGAAGCTTTTATCGCGAACAAGAAATCACGAACTTTGAAGATGATGAGCTTCACCCTCTAGCGGTATCCACACCACGAACGAATATCAAGGAGCTTCTTGATCTTGGTTGCTAGACCAAAATTGTGAAACACTTTTCCACAATCAAAAGAACTATATGGAATTTATTTTGTGTATTATTTTGTTCTTTAACCAAGAATGTCTTAGAACAAAATAAACCCTCTTTCAAACTCTTTGAGACTCACAAAATCAATGGTAAAGATTGCTGGCCGAATTTGGCCTTTTATACATAAGTAGGACATATTCCAAATAGGAAACTTGTGTCAAAATCCGTCCAAAATTCGTTTCCTAATCAAATTAGGAATCTGCCACCCGACAGTACTGTGCGGCCGCCCAGAATACACTCTGCGGTCGCACAACTATCTGAAACAAAACTGGTACAAAATTGGGCTAAGTGTACGGCCGCCCAGTCCACATTGTGCGGTCGCCCACTTCCCCAGATTCCCAGAAATTCCAAAATTTCAACATAGTCCTTATTTATGATTCGTTCTATTGTGTGTGACCCTCTAGGATTATACTAAGTTGGCAATAGGTTCAATCATGAAACCATAAGATATGATTAGGTTCTAGCAAACCGTCATACCTACCCAAATATATAACTAGATACAAGTTCGCATTCCTTTAGAATATGTCATAATCCCTTTGTCCACGATGTCATTGAACACAAGTCATGGTCAACAAGTCAACTTGTCTTTGTTCAATACTTTCTCGATTCCGAATATGTTGATAATCCAAATGATATTGATCCAATCAATTCATTCGAGTCCGGCCGAACATTTCATCAACATCATTCCTACGAGAGGCCCAAGCTTGACATCTCTCCGAAGAGGGACAAATCCATTTAGCTTATTATTCTTCCCTACGTGAATCCGATTATGCCAATCATACCCTTTATAACTTTCCGGTTAAAGGTAGCATTTGAATATGTCAAACATAATGTTTATCAAGTGGAAGACTATAATAACTTCATGTCTAAGGATTCGAATGACATAACTAATATGAGATATATGTTCGACATAGACCATGACATAAAAGCTCATACAGCAGGTCATGTCCAGTACCTTGTTCCAAACAAGTACCCATAAATCTAACATGATCATCCCATGATCATTTAGCCTTTATACTAGTGCTTAACAAGAACTAGGGACGGAGATTATTATAAGTAAACATGAACAACAATAATAATCAAAACATTTTTTTATCGATGTGAAATAAATGATAACAATTACAACATTTATTAAACGTGCCTAGGGCACCACTACCAACAATCTCCCACTTGCCCTAGGCCCAATCTCCCATGTATCTAATACCCATGGACCTAACATGACCATCATGTTTAGCTTGTGGAAGTCCCTTTGTTAGCGGGTCCGCAACATTGTCATCAGTAGGTAATCTGCATATGTTTACGTCTCCCCTATCAACGATCTCTCGAATGATATGAAAACGCCTAAGTATGTGTTTGGATTTCTGATATGCTCTTGGTTCATTTGCTTGAGCAATAGCACCATTATTATCGCAATAAAGGTCTATTGGATTAGCAATGCTAGGAACTACTTCAAGTTCAGTTATGAACTTCTTAATCCAAACAGCTTCTTTTGCAGCATCCGATGCAGCAACATACTCAGCTTCTGTTGTAGAATCAGCGGTTGTACTTTGCTTGGAACTCTTCCAGCTTACAGCTCCACCATTTAACATAAACACAAAACCTGATTGCGATCGGCTATCTCCTTGTCGGTTTGGAAGCTTGCATCTGTGTAAGTATTTACTACCAGATCATCTTCCATTCCTCCATAGACCAAAAACGAGTCTTTAGTTCTTCTTAAGTACTTAAGAATCGCTTTTACAGCTATCTAGTGATTTTCGCCAGGGTCGGATTGGTATCTACTTGTCATGCTCAAAGCATAAGATACATCCGGCCTAGTACAAATCATGGCATACATGATGGACCCAATTGCCGAAGCATATGGAACATCATTCATTTTCTCACGCTCATCGTTTGTCTTGGGACATTGAATCTTTCTTAGAGAAACTCCATGTAACACTGGCAAGGTGCCTCTCTTAGAATTTTCCATACGGAATCTTCTAATGACCTTGTCAATGTATATACTTTGGCTCAAACCATGTAGCCTCCTTGATCTATCTCTATAGATCTTAATGCCAAGTATATATGCGGCTTCACCCATATCTTTCATTGCGAAGCATTTTCCTAACCAAGTCTTTACGGATTGAAGTGTAGGAACATCGTTTCCAATGAGTAATATGTCATCCACGTATAAAATAAGGAATAGCACTATGTTCCCACTAATCTTCTTGTATACACAAGGCTCATCTTCGTTCTTGATGAAACCAAACTCTTTGACCGATTCATCAAAACGGAGATTCCAACTCCTAGAAGCTTGCTTCAATCCATAGATGGATCTTTGCAATTTGCATACTTTAGAATCTTGTTCAAAACCTTCTGGTTGTGTCATATACACATCCTCTTGGAGTTTTCCATTTAGGAAAGCGGTTTTGACGTCCATTTGCCATATTTCATAGTCATGATATGCGGCAATGGCAAGCAAAATTCTTATAGACTTGATCATTGCTACGGGTGAAAAGGTTTCATCATAGTCAATACCATGAACTTGCCTATAACCCTTTGCTACAAGTCTAGCTTTATAAGTATGCACCTTCCTATCCATGTCAGTCTTCTTCTTGAAGACCCATTTGCATCTTATGGTTTTTACACCTTCGGGTGCATCAATCAAATTCCAAACTTGATTGTCTTGCATGGACTGCAATTCGGATTCCATGGCTCCAAGCCACTTGTCCGAATCAGGAGAAGACATCGCCTCTTGGTAGGTTGACGGTTCATCATTCTCAATGATTTCTCCCTCATTACTATCCGTTACGAGAAATCCATATCTCTCGGGCTCGGATCGTATCCTACTAGATCTGCGAGTTGCTTGTGTATTTTGAACAGGTTCCACAACTCCTTGTGGTTCTTGTTCTTGTTCTTGTTCCACTATTGGTTCAATGTTATTTTCTGGGTCTCGAATTTCTTCAAGATTTATTTTACTCCCACTGATTTCTTTGGAGAGAAACTCTTTCTCTAGAAAGACACCAATTCGGGCAACAAACACTTTGTTGTCCTCACGGTTGTAAAAGTAATATCCTCTAGTTTCCTTAGGATATCCCACGAAAATACATTTATCAGATTTGTGTGCAAGTTTGTCTGAGACAAGTCTTTTGACAAAAGCTTCACAACCCCAAATCTTCATGAAAGATAAACAAGTTTTCTTTCCGCTCCACATCTCATATGGAGTCTTTTGAACCGATTTAGTTGGAACACGATTTAGTGTGAAAGCAGCGGTTTCTAGAGCGTAACCCCAAAAGAATATTGGAAGATCAACTTGACTCATCATTGATCGAACCATGTCTAACAAAGTCCGATTTCTCCTCTCGGACACACCATTCCATTGTGGCGTTCCAGGTGGAGTTAATTGTGAAACTATTCCACAATTCTTTAGATGATCATCAAATTCTTGACTTAAGTATTCTCCACCACGAACTGATCGAAGTGCCTTAATACTTTTGCCAAGTTTTTTCTACTTCATTTTGAAATATTCTAAATATCTCAAATGCTTCACTTTTATGTTTCATTAGGTAAACATACCCAAATCTACTATAATCATCAGTGAAGGTTATGAAGTATTGAAATCCTCCCCTAGCATTGCTACTTAATGGTCCGCATACATCGGAATGTATCAACCCCAATAAGTCGCTTGCCCTTTCACCCAACTTGGTAAAAGGTGTCTTAGTCATTTTTTCAAGAAGACACGACTCACAAGTATCATATGACTCTAAGTCACATGAACCCAAAAGTCCGTCCCCATGGAGTTTTGAGATACGCTTCTCATTAATATGACCAAGACGGCAATGCCACAAATAAGTATGATTTACATCATTAGGTTTAGATTTCTTATTTACATGATAGACATTGTCATTATTTTCATTCTTGACATCCAAGATATAAAGGCCATTAAATGAATTAGCAATACCATAAAGCACATCATTTAAATAAATAGAAAATTTCTTATTCTCAATAAGAAACTTAAAACCTTTATTATCCAAACAAGAAATTGAAATAATATTTCTGCTTAAATCCGGAACATAATAACAATTGTTCAAAACAAGAATTAATCCGGAAGGTAAAGTGACTTCATAAGTCCCTACGGCTAATGCAGCAACTCTTGCTCCATTCCCCACGCGTAGATCTACTTCACCTTCTTTAAGCAGTCTCCTATTTTTAGTCCCTGCACATTTAGACAAATGTGAGAACCACATCCGGTATCCAATACCCAAGAATCAGTGGTAGAAAGGAGAATATCTATCATATAGATACCTGAAGTCGACGCAGCCTTGCTGCCCTTCTTCTTCTTTTGCTCTTCCAAGAAAGCCTTGCAATTACGTTTCCAATGACCAATTTCTTGACAATGGAAACAGATTGCATCCTTTTGTGAATCGGGTTTTGCCTCAGAAGCCTTGGCAACCTTTGCCTTGCTTATTTTGGGTTTGACAACTTTCTTACCCTTTCCTTTGGCACTAGCCTTCTTCCCATCATGAACCAAGAGCACGGGAGAACCTTTCTCCACAATTTTCATCTCTGCAGTTTTGAGCATCCCATGCAACTCAGAGAGATTCTTATCCATTCCATGCATGTTATAATTCATCACAAACTGATTATAACTTTTAGGCAATGAATTAAGAATGAGATCCGTGGCTAGCTCCAATGGGATTGGATAGCCAAGTTTCTCAAGGTGCTCTACATAACCTTTCATTTTAAGAAAGTGAGGACTCACTTGTTGCCCTTCATTCATCTTACAAGTAGTGAATGCAACAATGGTCTTGTACCTCTCTTGCCTAGCTTGCTCTTGAAACATGGTTCTCAACTCCACGCCTATCTCATAGGCTTCCAAATGTTCCAAACTTTGTTGGAGTTTTGAGCACATAGCAGCAAGCATGAGACAACTTACATCTCTAGAATCATTACGATGTTTCTTGTAATTGTCTCTTTCTGCCCTAGGGGCAGTAGGCGGTGGTTCAGCAGGGAGAGGCCCATCGAGAATGTACAACTTATCTTCTTGCTTAAGAACGATTCTTATGCTACGGATCCAATCCATAAAGTTAGTACCATTCTCTTCGAGCTTATCCTTCTCAGGGATCGATCGCAACGACATTGATTGAGTGTTATTAGTCATTATCTACAACATAACCCTTGATGACTATGATCTTGGTCTTTAATTCTTGGTGGAGAAAACGAAGCTTTTATCGCGAACAAGAAATCACGAACTTTGAAGATGATGAGCTTCACCCTCTAGCGGTATCCACACCACGAACGAATATCAAGGAGCTTCTTGATCTTGGTTGCTAGACCAAAATTGTGAAACACTTTTCCACAATCAAAAGAACTATATGGAATTTATTTTGTGTATTATTTTGTTCTTTAACCAAGAATGTCTTAGAACAAAATAAACCCTCTCTCAAACTCTTTGAGACTCACAAAATCAATGGTAAAGATTGCTGGCCGAATTTGGCCTTTTATACACAAGTAGGACCTATTCCAAATAGGAAACTTGTGTCAAAATCCGTCCAAAATTCGTTTCCTAATCAAATTAGGAATCTGCCACCCGACAGTACTGTGCGGCCGCCCAGAATACACTGTGCGGTCGCACAACTATCTGAAACAAAACTGGTACAAAATTGAGCTAAGTGTGCGGCCGCCCAATCCATACTGTGCGGTCGCCCACTTCCCCAGATTCCCAAAAATTCCAAAATTTCAACATAGTCCTTATTTATGATTCGTTCTATTGTGTGTGACCCTCTAGGATTATACTAAGTTGGCAATAGGTTCAAACATGAAACCATAAGATATGATTAGGTTCTAGCAAACCGTCATACCTACCCAAATAGTATAACTAGATACAAGTTCGCATTCCTTTAGAATATGTCATAATCCCTTTGTCCACGATGTCATTGAACACAAGTCATGGTCAACAAGTCAACTTGTCTTTGTTCAATACTTTCTCGATTCCGAATATGTTGATAATCCAAATGGTATTGATCCAATCAATTCATTCGAGTCCGGCCGAACATTTCATTAACATCATTCCTACGAGAGGCCCAAGCTTGACATCTCTCCGAAGAGGGACAAATCCATTTAGCTTATTATTCTTCCCTACGTGAATCCGATTATGCCAATCATACCCTTTATAACTTCCCGGTTAAAGGTAGCGTTTGAATATGTCAAACATAATGTTTATCAAGTGGAAGACTATAATAACTTCATGTCTAAGGATTCGAATGACATAACTAATATGAGATATATGTTCGACATAGACCATGACATAAATCTGATACAGCGGGTCATGTCCAGTACCTTGTTCCAAACAAGTACCCATAAATCTAACATGATCATCCCATGATCATTTAGCCTTTATACTAGTGCTTAACAAGTACTAGGGACGGAGATTATTATAAGTAAACATGAACAACAATAATAATCAAAACATTTCTTTATCGATGTGAAATAAATGATAACAATTACAATGTTTATTAAACGTGCCTAGGGCACTACTACCAACAGTACCTCCTCAAAGGACCGGAACAACCAAATATACCGGTATATCCGACCACTCTCATCTCAGGTAAAAAGCGTAAATTTAATTATGGGTGGTTTGGTAAATTTAAGTAAAGAATAGGCAATGGCAAACTTTTTGGTGTAGATCCGCCCCTGCACGGAGGCAAACGTCATTAAATTTGTACATGATCACATCTATTGTCGTTTTGGATTACCACGGGCAATTGTTTCGGACCACGGACCCCAGTTCCAAAGAAAGTTCACAGTTGAGTGCAGAAGGCTTAATGTGGAACATCGCCAATCTTCAGTGGCAAGGCCGCAAGAAAATGGCCAGGCTGAGGCCGCCAACAAATTACTCATGACCGCCCTCCACAAAAATTTGACAGGAAGAAGTGGACGATGGTTGGACGAACTTAGCACCGCCCTGTGGTCTGTCCGCATCACAACAAGGAACTCAACTGGGGAGACCCCTTTTTCTTTAACATATGGGTCGGAGGCAGTAGCACCCGTGGAGGCCGCGTTACCTACTCACAGGTTTGCTCATTTCGATGAAATAAAGAATGAGGAATCTCGTCGGAGAGATCTTGATTACCTCGAAGAGAGACGCCTCCGGGCAAGGGCAAGAATGGTTAATTACAAACAGAAGGCCCAGATTCACCATGATAAGAGGGTAAACAAGCGGTCTTTTTCCGTGGGAGACTGGGTACTAAGAAAAGTAGAGGTCACGGGTAAAACGCCCGGATACAACAAACTTTCGCCAAATTGGGAAGGGCCTTATCAAATTGCCCAGATCATAAAAGAAGGGACTTACAGGCTTCTCACCGCAGAAGGGAAAGATTTGAAAAATGCTTGGCACAGTGATCACTTGAAGAAATACTACCCTTAAGAATTGTATTCCCCTCTTAGTTGGAAAGAAATATAGTTAGAAATTTGCCTTTTTTCTATTTATACGTTGTAATGGAACTTTGATGTAATAGCTCTATGAGCGGAAAAATTTGAAAGAGTAATGATATTATGTTTGTTCCGTTCCAAAGAAAGACCAGACTTGTATCTCAAAGAAAAGCGAGTATATGGCAAAGTATAACAAAGTGCCAATGCCGTGGCATACCGTTGCATGACTCTTCATGCACGATGCGCGGTCATACGCCCTTGAGCTAGACCGCAAGCCCGTCAAGGGAAATACCATTGCATGGCTCTTCATGCACGATGCGCGGTCATAAGCCCTCAAGCTAGACCGCAAGCTTGAAAAATCATGACTAAGCTCGAATTTTAATCACACATATAAAAATGCATACCCAGGCCGAACATAATAAAGGGCAAGTCGAGGGAAGCAAAAAACATGCAATAATAGAGCAACATGAACGCTCAAAAACCAAAGATTACTTTGAAACAATAACAAATTATACGAGAGGTTGAAAGACCTATGTTATTAAAAAATACCCAGGACGCAGCCCGGCTGATCTTCAGTTTTCAAAAGGAGGGGGTGTTTCCACTACTGGAACAGATTCAGATATAGTAGGATCAGATACAGAATCGGGCTGAGCTTCAGCTAGAGCAGAGGCAAAGTTGGAAAAAGGAAGAAAAATACCTTCAACATAGGGGCCACCTGAGCCAAAAACCTTCTCCAGAGCAGCGGCCAAAGATAATGAGGGCTTATCAATTGAAAATCGTAAATCATCAACCTCTTTCAATAACCGCTGGACGGTTACAGGTGAGACCGAAGGAAGATCATTACGAACTGATTCAGGAAGCGTGGCGAGCTGGTAATCAGCAAAGGGCACAAGGGAATGACCGTTAAAGCATTCCGGATCCGTGGCCACGATAGAACAAATGACCGTTATTTCCTGGGCAGTATATTTCCCCGTAGCCGCAAGATTACGGGCAACGGTATGGATCGCTTGTTCGTATTGTTCCGCGCCCACAACGTCTATCCGATCAGAAAGATCCTTAGAATCTTCAAATTCTTTGACCGCCGCGGCTCTCTCCTCCTTCAGAACCAGTTCTCGGTATTTCTCAAAGCGCATCTGATCAAGCAGTTTGCTATCCAACTCATCCACTCTGTCGGACAACTCCTCAGTTTTCTTCTTCTCCGCATCTAAGGACCTTTGGAGCTCAGCGCAGCGGGCATCGACACTCACCTTCTCTGCCTCAGCTTGTTCCTTGGCATTCCGGGCAACTATCAGATCATCATTTAGCTTGGACACTTCCTTGGCCGTGCTCATTACCTCAGCATCCTTGCTTTCCAGTTCTTTGCATGTGGCAGTCAGGGACTTGGATAGTTTGTGAATCTCCTCCCTTGCCTCCATAAGGTATTTGTTCCTCGCGGCGATCATAGCGGCATCCGCTTCATGCTGAGTGCGAAGAAAAATAATATCATTGGCAACCTACAAAAACAAAGGAAGGTTATATCAGGGGAAGAAAGTGACATAGTAACAAGCAAATTCGTGAGTATACCTCGGTCAGGGCCAAGCCCGCATGACCCGCAGCAGCAATAGGGTTCGAAGGACCCAAGACTTTCTGTTGGTAGGCGGGGAAATGAAGGCGATGCAACAATCCATCACCCACATAAGCGTTGGCGCTTCGGCGCCTGTGGAGATCTACTCCGTACACCTCGGGAGCTTTGGCAATTTTAAGTCCAACTTCTTTAGCACGCTCTCGATCTTCGATCGACTCCACGGGGTAAAGGTTAGAGCACATAGTCCCCTTGGACGGAGATAGAACTGAGAAATCAGCGGAGGAACTAGATTTGTGATGCTTGTCTTTTTGGGGTGGTATAAGGTCCCCGGTAGCAGACCACTTTTTTGTTGGATCGGAAGGAGTAGTGCCCGTATCTGAAGATGTTTGGGAAGAATGGCCGGTACCGATCAAACCTTTGCCGCGGCCAGTACCACGGGGATTTGGCGGCAAGTTCCGAGTCAATATAGGCTGAGAAGAAACCACCTCTCCGGTTTTATCAACTTTGTCCGTAACAGGATGTTTATTCCCCGGAGCCTCCATCCTCTTTAGAGCGTCTGCTCTCTTTTGTTTCTCAGCAAGAGCAACAGCTCGGGCCGCTTGCTTAATCTCGGCGGCAGTTTTTGGAGGCATGGTATCAGTTGGATCTGAAATCAAATATAACGATCAGATGAATAAAGAAAAACGAGGGAAACAAGAAAAACAATCTGAAAGAGTACAATAAAAGAGACCGAGTAAGCCGGGGTCAGGACACGTCTCCCCCGAACTACAAGCAGAACACTCAGAAATAAAAGCAAATGACTGATGTACTTTCCAGTCAGGATTTCGCAACAAAGGGGCCATGTTAACCCTATGCTCGGGGCCAGAAGCACGACTTGGGGCCACCACGGAAAAAATCAAAAGCTCTTCATCATCTATAATAGGCTGAACGTCATAAACCTGGGGAATCTCAATCACCGACTGGTCGCCCTGGGTAATTCTCTTCTTAAAATGAGCGAGATAATCCTCCATCGCAGCGCTAAGTTCGCGGACTTCTTCCGGGTCGGGAAAGTTCTTTCGAGAGACTGAGATCGGCGTTATATTGTCAGGACGAGGAAACGGCCAGCCTAACCGGTTTGGATAACATAAGGGTATCTTTGCCATTGATCAAACTTGTTTGTAGTAGCAGAAAATATCTTCTCAAATCGGGGTTTCGTTTTCAAGCTCAAACAGCCCGCAGTTACTTGATGGGTAAAATAAATGTGAAGGCAGACAAAGACGGTTCATACCCCAAAACACGGCTCACAACAATAAAAGACACTAGGTAGCGAACAGCATTGGGGGCCAGGTCCATCGGAAGGCATTGAGAAAACTCAAAAAATTCACAAATAAATGGATCTAGAGGAAGGCGGAGCCCATTAACAAATTGAACCGAAAAAAAGATACAGGCCAGATTATCTCCCCGGATCAAAGGAGGGGTCAATGATTTGCCTCCAACCAGTGACTCATACTCAACAAGACTGCAAACAAGATAGACTCTGGAATCAATACGAAATGGTGATAAATATTCATCCTCTGGGTCCTGCTCTCTCTCATCTACTAGGCCCGCCCCAGAACAAGACACTCCTGCTTGACTAACAATCCTATTATCCAGACCTTCTGGGAAAGAATCTACGATCCTAACGGGGGAACGAAGCAAGTTAACTTTGCGGGCGGTGTCAGAGTCCAGTCTTTCTAATTGCTCGCGTGAATCCGTTGGGGTGTCAGAAGACCCATCTTCCTCAACATTTCGGGCAGATTCATCTAATAAAAAGTCATCTTCATCGCCAGCCCGCTCTGAAGCGTTCCCGCTGCTGGTCACCTCAATCACACCAGTATTCATTGTAGTATCGATATCCTGATCATGAGCGGGCATAGCATCATCCAAAGGGGTATCCATCCAAGTCCTGGGATCAGACCCACTTATAGACACCCGGTCTCCACCTGACCTCACCAACCTTCTAGAGCCATATCAACCACGGCTTTCACATTCCTATCAACATTATTGGGTTCGAATCGAGTTAAAACTTTAACACCCTGAAAATTCCTAATTGTTCCTCACACCCCCAAAACCCTCATTCTTCCGGAATCGAAGTGGACCGAGGGACCTGTCTCCCACAAAAGGGGTAGAATCCAGGGATCCCAGTTATAGACCGTCCCTATTGTTTTGAGGGAAGATAAAGAAAGCCGTTTCCAAGCATTTATTAAATACCTATAAATCCCTCCCGTTTTTCGACAACAACCATAGAGGTCCGGACGAAGCATCTGCCCCAGGTCCAGTTCATCCATTGTCGAAGATTAGAAGCTTTTCAAGAGACTTTTAAAAATCCAAGAATCGGACCAGAGATTCCTAATAAGAAGACGATTCAACCATTCAAAAGTGAAAAATTTTGTTCGTTATGTCAAGAGTTCGAAAATACGGTAGTTAGGGTTTTTCCCAAAAAATGGCGGAAAAAGCTAAAAATTGAAGAGTTAGCAGTTTAAAATCAAGAAATGAAAGCGAAATCTAAGACGCTACCTGACAATCGATCGAGCTAAGGAAATACAAGAATCAATTCGTTGACGCTGATAGCAATAATTTTTCCGAGCGCAATAGCAGAGGGTTAAGGGTGTTGAAAGTTTCTAATGATTCAATTTGGGGTTATTTATATAGCCTAAAATGGGTAGGACTCAACCTATGACCCGGGATTGACCCGACGTGTACGCGGGAAACGAAGAGGCGGGAATTACTTTTTCAAAAATTGATGACGGTTCGCATTAAATGCGCATGTAACGTGTCTTTTCAGCTGCAAAAAGCATGTCAGGCGACTGGCATGAGGGGCCCACCGTCCCATCACCAACTACTATCGTAAGACTCCCGTATCGTTCTACAATGTACCAGAATTCGGCCCGGAACGAGTTATAGAGATGTAAATCCTCGCATCGCTCATAAATAAGCTGATCCTTGGAGTTAGGGGCCACTGATGAGCCCGAGCTTGTTAGACCGGGGCCAAGCCCGGGCGAATCGGACCGATCGAGATATTTTAACCGAACCATGAACCTCGAGCCCGAACCGGCGAACCCGGGGAAGCTAGTGACCGAGGATCGAGCATAATCGAAGATCCGGCTCGAGGAAGGCTTTGCCTCCCGTCATTCACTAATAAGCCCGGGAACTGCACTTTACAGCTGGCAAATACGTCCAAGGGACGTTAACGATTCGTACCTGACATACCATAACGGTTGGTGGTGGAACCATGATTCCCTAACAACACGCCACATTCCCAGCCACTTTCCTGACCGGTCCAATGAGGACCTGCCACGTGTTTATTAAGTACCAAGGCAGTTGGTACCTTGAACCTGTCTCTCTCATCTACCCATATAGATACTCCCTTCCGCCCCCAGGGGCCACGTACGTATTCTAACCCTAATTCACACACACAAGGCATTCACAAGCCTTTCTTTTAGGGTTTCCTCAGAGATCTTACTCTCACACCCGAGGGCCTAAGCCGGATTCAACTCGGCTCTGGTCTTAACGGTGTTTTGTTTGTGTTGTGATCCAGGAACCGGAAATATCAAGTTGGAGATCCCTCTCCTTGACCCCAGATTTTCAGGGCGTCATCAAATACAAATTGGAAGAATGTTCAAGACTCTTGTCATCCGACCCCACCCAATATTGATCTTCAATAGGATAGTTAATTTTTGTATTATTATTGTTAGAGCAATAAACAAAATTTGATGGCCAAGTAACAAAATAATCAAACACAAAGTTTACGTGGTTCATTAACTTGACTATGTTTACGGAGAGGAGAAAGAATATTATTATCAATCTGGAAAAACAATTACAAGATCACACTAATCTATGATGCACGAATTCCTAATTATGCAAATCTTAGATCTAGAATTATTGGTTTTTCCCTGAGCAATTAGATTTATGTTCTATGATTTTGTATGATTTTATATTAAGATGACAAGCCTATATATACTAGTCTAATTCCTAACTTTGGAGACATCAGAAGTACAAAGTCCTTGTCCCAACAAGACTAATTTTATTCCACGCGTTCTCTCCTTGATTTGCAACGGCCCATTACGCTGGCAGGGTAGTGTCACCCAACTAGCACGGCTGTGCTTCTTGTTTTCGCTACAAAATGGTATCAGAGCGGACCCCCGGCCGTAAGGCTTGCGAGCTCGCCCGGGGGGACGATCTGGGTATTGTTTGGGCCTTGGCGGGGACGGTAAGGATTTAAGTGGGGGTGTTTGTAATACCCCATCCCACATCGGAAAGATATGGGAATTGATTGTGATATATGATATATATAAGCCTCCACTATACTACCATTGAGCACCAATAACATCCATGGACTTTTGGGTGGGCTTGTGGTAAGCCAAGTGGACCCAGTTGTTGTTCTCAGTGGGCCAGTTGCGTGGCGCTTATGTAGCGGGTCGGGCTTGCGGGCTCGGGTCGTTAACCATCTTTTGTGACACGATCGTATCACCAAACCAACATGCCATGTCTTTCATTGAGCACGACCGTGTCTTTCATAGAGCAAGGTCGTGCCATGCTGCTCGGTTCCAAGAATTACAAAATTTCTGTTGTACAATCTTTTAAGCGGCGTTCCAACTTCAAATGCATTATCCTTACAATTACATCCGTGGAAGACAAATGGAAAAATACGGAAATATAAACAATACATGACCAGTGAACCAACTGTTCATATTTTTAAAAGTTAGAATAATTTAACGGAAAGATCATTTTAAGACACAAGGAGTATATCGTTATGTTTTTATGATTTCTTTTAAAAAAAATTTTTATATAATATCATGATAACTAGTTTATACTTCCTCCATCGGCATAATAAAAGGCAAAATAAAAGTTACGAATTCCCCTTTTGAGCATCCCATAACAAAAGTTATTTAAAATAGAAAGTTTATAAAACTCCCTCCGTCCCATTTGAAGCTTCACCATATTGGTGATGGCACAAAATTTAAGAAAAGTGATGAGTGTAAGAAAGGTTGTGAGAGAGAAAAAGTTAGTAGGTATGACAAGTGGGGCCTACAATTTAAATATGTGAGTGGGGAAAGTTAGTGCGTATGACAAGTGGGCTCCATAATTTAAGTATGTGAGAGGAAGGAATGTGTATGACAAGTGGGGCCTACATTTGTTACCAATTTAGGAAAGGATGAAGCTTTCAACGGGACACCCATTTGAGTAAAAGGTGAAGTTTCAAATGGGACGGAGGGAGTATTTCTTTATTTAAAACGGGAGTCACGTTCTTAATCACAATATTATACTCTCTCCTTCCATTATAAAAGTTACTAAAATTGAATATGCAAGAATTGAGGAAAAATATGCTCCCTCTATCCCATTCGAATTATGACATTTTTCCATTTTAGGTGTCTCATTCGAAATACAACAACCAAAAATGAAAATGTTTTATTTAATGTGACTCACCTTCACACTCGCGACAACTTTCCACTTATTATTCTATATCTCACTTTCTCTTTCCTACTTCAATGTTCATACTCACAACACCTATTTCACTAACATTTGTTTTTAATCCCGTGATATTCCCAAAAATCTTATTTTGAGTGGAAGATGGAGTATATAATAATGAAGGTGAAGTATGTGGTGTGAATATGAAATTTACAGTATGACATAAATAGTGAGGTGGGGAATAGTACGTGAACGGTAGTTGAAAATGGTCAATTGAGTTTCATTAATTAAAAAATTATTACTCCTCATGTTTCATGTCGCTTAGAGTAAAATTTTGTTTCAAAATACTTGACAACGTTTTACTATTTCTAAGTAATCTTTGCTATTGTAAACCCTATTCATTAATTGCTAGATGTCTCATATAAGCATTTACTTAGGTAAAAAAAATATTTCAGATATATTAATTCCATTTCTTAATAATGTAAAGAAGTTTAAAATGATAAGTATTTTGAAATGGAAGAAGTACCAAACTTTCATTTTGAGATAGTTGCTAAAAAACAATACTAGCCATGTTCCAGAGTATATGTCAATCATTTCATTTGCACGAAGATTAAGAAGTGATGGGAGTGATATAAGTGTTGTGAGTAAAAAGTAAGGTAGGAGAGAGAAGGTGGGGTAGAGAATGGTAAATTGATTGGTGTTGTGAGTATAAAAGTAAAGTAAAAAAGTGAATGAGTGGGAGGAATAGTAAAAATTATTTGTCATTTTAAAAAGTAGACATATACTCTGGGAGTAATATTTGTTATGAGATGAAGGATTACTTATTTTTACATTAATTTTCAGGTAAGGATAACCCGGTTTCAAGTGGTTAACATAAAAGCGTTTTCATGAAAATGACAAGGCGTTGCCAATTTTGGGGATTAAATTGAGGTGCATAGGGATGGTCGGCGAGTATTTACTACTGATAATAAATTACTTGATGTGAAGGGAATATATGAGAGCCTTCAATTTGGGCACGCATCCCCTCTCTGTACTTGCATGATTTATATTCCTTTAGAAACCCACCCTACATTCCATATCATCATATCTTATCGTTAACGAGTAATGTCGACTGTCGGAAATTTTCAGCACTGACATCAAAGAAAGTTAGTGGATAATTGTTGTGAGTGTGATATATATGTCTCACTTTTCATTTTAAGATTTTGACTCTTAAAATGGGACGCCTTTTTAGGAAATTTTTGACTCTTAAAATGTGGCAGAGGGAGTATTGGGTAGTAGCAAGCAAGCAGTGGCTAAACCAGAAATTTGTTGAAAGAGAGTTTGAATTATGATATACTCCCTTTGTCCCGAAATAAATGTCTTATTTTTCATTTTCGTTTGTCTCAAAATAAATATCGTATTACTAAAAATAGAGTATGAAGTTTGGTGATCTTCTTATACTACTCATTCTAATAGGCACAAGCATTGCAATGATACAAGAGGTGTCACTCTACCCATATGGGGCAATCAATGAAACAAAACTAAAAACGTTAAAAATATGGGCCAATTGCAATTTGGTTACTTGTGTTTTACAAAATTTTGCAATTGGTTACCAGGTTTGTCAAAATTGCGATTGGGTTCCTGAGTTTGCTGGACCGGAGCAATCAGGTGTAAATTCCGTTAGTCAGTTAAGAAACTAACGAAATGAAAACCATGTGCGATTCACGTGAGGGTAGAAATGTCAACATAATTTTTGGGTATTGAGGCATTATTATTCCACCGATCAGCAAGGACATTTACGTACTTTAACAAAGGTAAATGTATAATTTTTTTTTTATGCTTTTAATGTTTATTTAGTAAATAAATTCCCCCCTCCCTTCACCTCTGCCTAATCCCTTCCCCTTCTTGTTAATAAATCAACTTTAATTCACTCCGATCAAAACCCCACCCCCACCCCCAAATCAGCAGGGGCTGAAGATTTGTTTTGTTGATGAGGAACCGCCTGCACCGCCGCCACCGGAGGAGAAGAAAGATGAAGCATCGACGCCTGTTCCATGACCGCCTAGTAAGTGGACCCCACCGTCCCTCTGCCCAGCGTCTCCGCCGATGCTTTCAGTAGATCCTCCATACTGTAACACTTATCCGGCTGATCCCCTGCTCCGCAGAACACCAAACTCCCTACACCCCCTTCTCCTTCCCATGAAAATGATGAGGCATTGAATCGAATCAAAGCAGGGGTGACCGGGATCTCGCTGGCGAGGTGATTGTTCGACACATCTAATGGTGATTTGCATGAGCAGAAGAAACAAAAGTAGAAAGACAAGAGCCGCGGTGGGGAGTAAAGGAACTACCAGCAGCGTCTTCGACTATGGCGACTTCGAGCTCCGGCGGGGTCGGCGCCATTTTCGTGGTTCTGTCGAATGGGTAATATGGATTAGGTTCCTAATAGTATGAAATTGGATCTGGTAATGGAGGGTTGAGATAACGCCGGCGGAGTGCCGGATCTGAAAGGAAGAGGTGTCGGCTTCGTCGGGATTTTTTGGGAGCTTGGAGGAGAGAGATGGTGGCGATGGCGAAGGCGGAGAAAATGACGTATATGCCCCTTAAGATATCACGTGTGTCGCACATAATGTCCATTTCGTTAGTTTTTTAACTGACTAACGGAATTTACACCTGATTGCTCCGATTCAGCAAACTCAGGAACCCAATCGCAACTTTGACAAACCTGGTAACCAATTGCAAAATTTTGTAAAACACAGGTAACCAAATTGCAATTGGCCCTAAAAATATTGACTTGTCAACAATGGCATTTATTTCGAGACATAGGGAGTAGGGATGGCAACGGGTCGGGTTCGGATCGGATCATGGCCGATCCGAACCCGATCCGATCCGAAAATTCAAGAAACCGTGGCCGATTCGATCTGACCCGATCCGACCCGAATCTTATTAAAAGTCTATTTTTTAGCTCAAAATTAATTAATTAATTAAAATATATTTTTAAGTACAATGTTGAATGTTGTATGGAAAATAGTCTAAAATCATCCAAATCTCACTTACAAACACAAATTAGAAGAAAAATAAATAAATTAAGATAATATTTAAAATATTCAAAATTCACCTTTTATTAAGGGTTCGGGTCGGGTCGGATCGGGTTCGGGTCAGATTATTGTGGTTCGGATCGGGTCGTCAGCATGATCCGAATCCGATCCGAACCCGCTCGGGTTTTAAAAATTGCAAACCAAACCCTATTTTTTCGGATCGGATCGCCTTCGGTACGGATCGGATTCGGTCAAATTGCCATCCCTAATAGGGAGTAGTGATATATTTTCCTGAATTTAAATGGGTCGAATTGTAAAAAAAAAAAACTATATTTAGTGATAACAATATTATTTTTCAAAATTAACTGAGGTAAAAATGACAAAACTCTAAAATCAAAAGGTTGGATAACCCATTGGCTTCAAGTGGCAAGGGTGTTGCCGGATCTAGGACCATCGGTGGTGGCCGACGGACGGTTGTGACATTATTTGAATAATAGAATGTAACATGGCATACACTTGGGGGACCTACTTTCTTGAGTACAATGAATGAGCTTCTAACCACAAAATTTCCCCCTCTATACTAGTTTCCCATTTATGTTTTCATAGATTTTATGACTCGAGTCATTTTCTCACAGACTGGATTTAGTTCAATCCAGAATCCGACACCGCCCACAAATCATTAATCAAATTAATTGATGGCCCGTGCTGGTGAAGTGAAAGTGTCAAAAAACGATCATATCCTTAATACCAGATTGATATGCAGTCAAATGAAGGACCCTGACCATCTCTTCGAACCTCTCATCTGTGTCGACAGGGAAAAGGCATACAAATTTCGCGTTGTAAGAACATGGATTAATATAACATATAAATACTTAATAATATAATGATCAATATTATAATATATGGTAGAAAGTATAGAACTCAACATAATGTGTAGAATTCCATAGTATAAGGCTACCATTAAATGATGGGCATAATGGTAAACTCTTATACATGAATAGGTGTAGTCCCTAAGTGAGGTGCCTATTCCCTTCCTATATAAAGGCCATTCCATCAGCTATAGAAGGGACTAAAATTTTTGATTATTTTCTCATTTATAAACTCTTCATAAAGATCAAAGAAGACAAGAGAATAAGGCACAATCACTTAGAAGATCTACTCCTCTCTTCTTTAAAGACGATCTTCTTACTTCATCAAGAACAAGACTAAGAACAATCATGGAATCACAAGGTACACGCTTCCGTCTTCTTCTTCTTCTTCTTCTCATTCTTAATCTAGTTGTGAGTCGGTTCATGGTTTGATGGATCATTTTGTTCCAACAATTGGTATCAGAGCCTGCTCATATACTAGATTGAGTTTGAGTTTCTTGTAAAGCCTTATGCTTTTATTTCTTGAAAAGATTCCATGTTCATCATGTGTTCTTGAATTATTGTCATACTCTAATTCAGATTCTAGAGTATTATGTTACTTCTATATTATAAATTTACTCACAAGGTTTTCAATTCTTAATGTAAGATTATCCCATTTTTGAACATAGCCACCATCCTTGGATGCGTTGTGAGTTTGTTCACATGCATAGCCACGCATTTAAAAATGTGATGTGAGTATGCGGATCTACTTACTTTGGTTGAATATTGATTCACCATTAAGTTAAGAATTGATAGTCTAAATATGGGAAATTGGATGTTATGGCTCGGTGTCCTGGCAAAGGGCCTGGCGCCCTCCGAGGGCGCGGGCCTAGCCGCCATGTAGACTGGTATGGCTCTCTCTATTTGGTTCAAAACTGTTCACAAAAGGGTGTTAAATTGGTGACTTTTCACCAATCTGGACAGTGAGCACGAGTCGTGCTATTGGGCACGAGTCGTGCCCTTTGATTCCAGTCGTGATACAGTATGTTTAAATGGCAACGTTTCATAAATCTGGGCACTGGTCACGAGTCGTGCCTTTTAGCACGAATCGTGCTCTGGCCAGGGAAGAGAGATTTTTTGGTTTTTTTTTTCCCATAATTTTGTGAAAATTTGTTAGTAAATTATAGTATCTGGACACCAGTCGCACTTCGGTGGTTCTTGAAATTATCAAACTTTAAGAATGGACGGGTAGAACAAAAAGATACTATATTTTTAATAATAAATTTCATTTGTTTGTTTGCCTTTAAATTTTCAGAAATTACCTTAAAGTCTTAAGTGCCCTAAAGTATGATTAATTATATGCTTAAACAAATTTATTCATTATTTAAATAATATTGTTGCCAAAGCAATTTACGTTATTTAAATACAAATTTGTTAAAGTGATGAATGTAAATATTGATATGTGATAACATGCTTGTTTTCCAAAGGAGACCTTGTTATTGACTAAGTATTTGCATTCATAGGGTAATAATTGAACTAAAATTTTGGTCATTTTAAATGCTGTGAACCATCCCAAAGGAAGGCGGGTGTTTAAAGTGAATTGTTTATATTCTTTATTACCGGGAAACAAGTACCTTAAATTTTAGGACATTTTTTTTTTATACTTGATCCGGCCCAAAGGAAGGCAAGTATTTAAAGTGTGTTGTTTAAGCTATTTGTTTACCCTAAGATAAATCAAATTGTGAGTCAATTCGCAATCCAAAGATTAGTCTTGATGTCATATTGATTATCTTTTATTATGATGGAATTCATTTTGATGAAATTAATCATTGTGTAGTTTCTTACATATGTTTTGTTTCATTCTTTTGTTCTCTTCATTCAGATTTGATCAGTGCTTCATCTGTTACTACTGCCTTAAATTCAATTCCTTTGCTAACTGGGACAAACTTTAAAACTTGGAAAAACAAGATTATTATGGTCTTAGGCTGTTTGGACCTTGACCTTGCATTAAGAGAACAAGCTCCTGCCCCTCTAACTGATAAAAGCACTGCGGAAGACCGCTTGAGTTCAGAGAGGTGGAAGCGTTCTAATCGCGTCAGCCTAAGCATAATTAAGAATGCAGTCCCGGAGACATTTCTGAACAGTGTCTCCGAGGATGATGGTGCAAAAGGTTTCCTAGATGCCCTAGAACAACGCTTTGCAAAAAGCGATAAATCGGAAACAAGTGCTACCTTAAGGAAGCTTGTTTCCATGAGGTACAAGGGCACTGGAAACCTAAGGGAATACATAATAGAAATGTTTCACCTATCAACGAAATTAAAAGCACTTAAGTTGGACTTGTCGGAAGACTTGCTTGTGCATTTGGCTTTAATTTCTCTTCCTTCACAATTTGGTCATTTTGAAACGACCTACAATTGTCAAAAGGACAAGTGGAATATTAATGAGTTAATTTCACATGTCACGGAGGAAGAAGATAGGTTGAAACACACCAAACCCGAAAGTGCGCATTATGCATCTACCTCTTCTCGTGGGATTAAGAGAAAAGGTAAGGAGATTGCGGTTGCATCAAAGAAGCCTAAGGGATCATCAAATGATCAAAAGGTGAAAAAAATGCTTTTTTTGCAAGGACCCCACTCACATGAAGCCCGACTGCCCTAAGTATCGCCAATGGCGAATTAAGAAAGGTATGTCATTTAGCTTTGTTTGTACTGAAGCTAATTTAGTTTCAACTCCTTCGTATACATGGTGGTTAGACTCCGGTGCAACTACTCACATAAGTTCATGTATGCAGGGTTGCCTGAACTACCGAACACCCAATGAAGGTGAAAGATTCATCTACATGGGAGCTGGAAAGCCGGTAGAGGTGGAAGGCATAGGGACTTTTAGATTATCTCTTAGTACCGGATATTATTTAGTTTTGAACAATGTATTTATTATTCCATCATTTAGACAGAATTTAATTTCCGTCACTACATTAGATCGAGAAGGTTATTCTTGCATCTTCGGTAATAATAAATGCAATTTATATTTTGATTCAAAGCTTTTTGGTACTAGTTCTTTGTATTATATTGATAATCTATATTTACTTGACACAGTCAATTCATTAAATGAGTCCCATAATAATGAAACTAAATCTCGAGGCATAAAACGAAAGTTTTCAAGTAAAAATTCTTATACCTTGTGGCATAGGCGTTTGGGTCATATATCCAAAAGGAGAATTGACAAGCTTGTGTCCGAGGGAATATTACATAAGCTTGATACTCCGGAAAATAACTTTTGTATTGAATGCCTTAAGGGAAAATTCACGAGTAGTACAAACAAAAATGAGTCATTGAGAGCTACAAAAGTCTTAGAACTAATTCATACGGACATATGTGGACCGTTCCCTACCCCTTCATGGAACGGACAAACATATTTTATTACGTTCATAGATGACTTCTCTCGTTATGGATACATTTATTTGCTTCATGAAAAGTCTCAATCATTAGACGTTTTCAAGTCTTTTAAAACCGAAGTTGAAAATCAACTTGAAAAGACTATTAAGAATGTTAGATCCGATCGTGGTGGTGAATACTACGGTCGGAATGACGGTTCGGGAGAACAACGTCCAGGTCCTTTTGCTCGCTATTTGGAAGAGTGTGGGATTGTCCCTCACTACACCATGCCGGGGACACCTAGCATGAATGGTGTAGCCGAGAGACGTAATAGAACCCTTAAGGATATGATAAGAAGTATGGTTTCTTGTACTTCTTTACCTCACTCATTATGGGGCGATGCTTTGAAAACCGCAACATACCTACTTAATAGAGCTCCTTCAAAAGCTACTAACAAAACCCCTTATGAATTATGGACCGGTAAGAAACCGTCCCTTAATCATCTTCATGTTTGGGGTTGTCCAGCCGAAGCTAGGCCTTATAGACCTAACGAAGGAAAGTTGAACGCTAAGACCGTTAGTAGTTATTTTGTTGGGTATCTCAAAGATCTAGGGGATATAAATTCTATGACCCAAAAACTAGAACCTTTTTCGAGACGGGAAATGCTAGGTTCTTTGAGGATGTTGAATTTAGAGGGGAAAATTTGAATAGTAATTTTGAATTTGAAGAAATGGAAGAGGAATTCGTTTCTATACCTCTTCCTATAGTTCCTATCGAAAATCAAGCAGTTGTGCCTGAAATTCGACAAGAACATAATATTCAAAATGACGTTAATTCTCCTATTAATGAACAACATGAAAATGTTGATGAGGAAATTCAACACCCTCAAAATCAAGAAGAACCGGTGCCATTAAGAAGATCTAATAGAGCAAGAAGGAGTGCTATACCGGATTATTATGATGTATATCTTGCCGAAAATGAGGAACCGTTAGGTTTAGTGGGAGATGAGCCAATCACCTTCCATGAAGCCATTAGTGGTCCAAATTCTCAAAAGTGGATTGATGCCATAAATGAAGAGTTAAAATCCATGAATGATAATGACGTTTGGGATCTTGTCCCATTACCTAAGAATGTGAAACCCATCGGATGTAAATGGGTCTTTAAGACCAAAAGGGATTCACAAGGTAATGTGGAGAGACATAAGGCTCGTCTTGTCGCTAAAGGGTTTACTAAAAAAGAAGGCATTGATTACAAAGAAACATTTTCACCGGTATCCTCTAAAAATGCTTTTAGGATCATTATGGCTTTAGTGGCACATTTTGACCTTGAGCTTCATCAAATGGATGTAAAGACAGCTTTTCTCAATGGCGACATTGAGGAAACTATCTATATGAAGAAACCAGAAATGGTGACTGATTCGGATCAAACTAGTCAACTAGTTTGTAAACTTAAGAAATCCATTTATGGGCTCAAGCAAGCATCTCGTCAATGGTACTTAAAATTCAACCAAGTTATTCTTTCATTTGGCTTTGAAATGAATCTTGGTGAAGATTGTGTGTACCATAAGTTCAGTGGGAGTAGATTTATATTTTTGGTCTTATATGTGGATGACATTTTACTTGCTAGTAATGATAAGAATCTTCTTAAGGAAACCAAGAAATTTCTCTCAAACAAATTTGAGATGAAAGATCTTGGAGAAGCTTCTTTTGTATTAGGAATCCAAATACATCGTGTATGTTAGGATTATCACAAAAGAGCTATATAGAGAAGGTATTACAAAGGTTTAGCATGGGAAATTGTAAACCACATGACACCCCGGTCTCTGAGGGAGATAAGTTCAGTCTAAAGCAATGTCCTAAAAATAATCTTGAATCCAAGTATATGGAAAATATCCCTTACGCATCGGCAGTAGGAAGCCTAATGTATGCACAAGTTTGTACTCGCCCAGATCTTGCCTTTATTGTTGGCATGCTTGGGCGATATCAAAGCAATCCGGAAAGAGAACATTGGGTCGCAGCCAAAAGAGTGATGAGATACTTACAAAAAACGAAGAACTACATGCTTACATATTCAAAGTCGGATCATCTTGAGATCATTGGTTTTTCTGATTCCGACTTTGCTGGATGCCAAGATAGTCGCAAATCGACATCGGGTTATGTCTTCACTTTGGCCGGTGGAGCGATATCTTGGAGAAGTGCCAAGCAAACATTAGTAACTACTTCCACCATGGAAGCCGAATTTGTTGCTTGCTATGAGGCATCCAATCAAGCTATATGGCTGCGTAAATTCATTGAAGGACTGCGAATTGTCAAAGGTGTTGAAAGACCTCTTAAGTTATATTGTGACAATCGGGCCGCGGTATTGTACTCCAACAACAACAAGAGTTCATCTAAATCTAAGCATATAGATATTAAGTTTCTTGTTGTGAGAGAAAGAGTGCAAAATGAACAAATAGAAATAGAACTTATTGGTACAAACTCCATGTTAGCGGATCCATTTACTAAGGCGCTATCTCCTTTAGTATTTCACGAGCATGTTGCTCATATGGGTGTAATAACTTTTGATAATGCTTAAATCAGTGGGAGTTTTTAATGTTTTCTATTTCCTTGTGTTGTTTTAAATTTTGATCTCATTTGGTTAAAAGTAGGACTAGTTGGAGAATATATATATGCATTCTTCATATATATTCGTTAATATTCCATGCTACATATCTATACTTAATCTATGTCATTTAGTTGGATATATATATGTGATTAATGTGGGTTTAGTTGCGAATCAATTACAACGACTGCCCCTTTAGTCCTTATACTTATATGACTAATGGATGGGATTGGTTTCGAATGATAACAAAGTGCACATAAGGGTTGTCATTTGTGTTATAAATATGATTAAAAGAATTTTATTAAGTGAAGGTATATGTTATAATAATCCAAGTGGGAGAATGTAAGAACATGGATTAATATAACATATAAATACTTAATAATATAATGATCAATATTATAATATATGGTATAAAGTATAGAACTCAACATAATGTGTAGAATTCCATAGTATAAGGCTACCATTAAATGATGGGCATAATGGTAAACTCTTATACATGAATAGGTGTAGTCCCTAAGTGAGGTGCCTATTCCCTTCCTATATAAAGGCCATTCCATCAGCTATAGAAGGGACTAAAATTTTTGATTATTTTCTCATTTATAAACTCTTCATAAAGATCAAAGAAGACAAGAGAATAAGGCACAATCACTTAGAAGATCTACTCCTCTCTTCTTTAAAGACGATCTTCTTACTTCATCAAGAACAAGACTAAGAACAATCATGGAATCACAAGGTACACGCTTCCGTCTTCTTCTTCTTCTTCTTCTCATTCTTAATCTAGTTGTGAGTCGGTTCATGGTTTGATGGATCATTTTGTTCCAACACGCGTATCATGCCATAACTAAATGGTTGTCCTGGCAACATGTTATGAACTCATGATTTGCTCTGCCTCCTCTACTTGTCTAAACCAAAGTGTTAATCTAATAAGAGCATCATATACTGTTGGTTTTTGGAGCTCACTCTTAACAATTTAAGCTTTTCAATTTTTAAATGGAACGTCCCTAAATTAAATATTAGACTTAAACGTGGAAGGGGGGGGATATTATTTTACATTAACTGTGGATTTTTTTTCTAAGAAAAATGGTAATCTTTCTCGAACAAAGTGAAAAATGAAATGGAAAGTCTTTTTGGCACGAATGGATTTTTTTGGATAATTTTTGAAGATGAAACTGTTTGTTTTATATCGAACTCGAGTTTTGACGAGGCGAGCTCGAGCTTAGGTTTTTTTTTTTCTTCTATAAATATGTATTCTTAAAGAGCTTATCCAGTTGAGTTCGAGCTTATCGGGCCGAGTTCGAGCCGGTCGAAAACAAAAAATTAAGTTTAATTAGCTTATCGAGCCGAGTTCGAGCCGGCTCGGTTCGCATAATAACAGCTCTAGTTCTAAACATTAAGCTTTGCACACCTCATGCATCTCCAAGACTCCAACATACCTGCAATATATGTTGAAAATGTATTTAGTTTTATTCCAGAAATAATTGCTCTACTATATACATGTGTCCTTCAAGATTACAAAAATTGACCAAACAAGCCATATAATGGGGACTACGTGGCATACAAGTTACCACGTTAGGCAGGCAGAAGAGTAAATAAACAGAAGCTGATGCTGAAAGGAAACTATGCCCAGCAAAAATTAAAGGTCCTCTAACAAATTTGATACTGCATACTAGAAAAAGAGATACTCCTTGCATCCCCGAGTAAATATCACAGTTGACAAGTCAACATTTTTAAGCTCTTTGTTATGTTTCCTTTAAGCGTCCCATCTTGTCAATGTTGGAATTTTTGGTGGACTATACATTGTACATAAATAATAATAAATTATTTAGGCACGCAGACGTGTGTGCACTACTGGATTAATCACATAAGTCATATTATTATACAGTTAATTGGGCCTATAATAAAGTGATCTAATAATGTTAGGGGACCTTAAGTCATCTTTTATAAGTATGGGGTTATTTTGTAAATGTGTAGAGACCAGATTTTATTTATAAATAGATGAGGGGCCTATTTGTAAATACTACTAATGGATGCATCCTTTCATCTTAACGGATGTGACTATTCCTAACGGAAGCATTCTAATTATAAATAGGGGTCGGGTCCCCAATTGAACGTATCCTACTCTAAGACTGTTACATCCCTTTAATGAGAGACTAACAACATGGAGTATATGTTGGAACAATTTTAATCCCTGAATGCCACACTCACTTTAGAATAGGATTGAGGAAGAGATGAAGCGGAAGCGTTTAAGAACAATACCTGTTGAATCCATAGATGATGATAGGGAGAAATGAAGATGAAGAACAAGTAGGGTGAATGCTCTTCTAAATGATGAATGTCTTTCCTCTTTTACTTCTTTAACACTTAATGAAGATTTGTGGAGAGAGTACTAAAGAAAAATGGAGTAGTTTTAAGGGTTGATGGAATGCCCTTTATATAGTAGACTTGGTGACATTTCATTTAGGGACCACACCCTTTCAAGCTTTATGATAATAAATTACCCTTTTGCCCATCACAATTAGGTAATATATATCCAGGAATTCTACACATTTTATTATCAACTATACTTTATAAATTAATATTATAATCATAACTTTATGAATGGAAGTCTAAACGACTTGTGTTGCAAGCCATGTCCTTACAATCTCCCACTTGGGTTGTAAAACAAAGTCCTTCCTTTAAATTATGAACATAACACAAATGACAACCCTTACGTGCGCACTTTATTGTCATTTATAACAATCTCGTCCATTAGCCATACAAGTATAGGACTAAAGGGGCAGTCGTTGTAATTGATTCGCAACTAAACCCACAATAATCACGTATACAAATCCAACTAAATGACATAGATCAAAAGTATAGATGTGTAGCATGGAATCATAATGAATATATACATATTCTTCCAACTAGTCCAACTTAACCAAATGAGATCAAAACTTTAAATAATAGAACAACTAATGAAAGAACAACACAAACTCCCACTATACTAAATGTTATCAAAAGTTGTTACACCCATATGAGCAACATGCTCGTGAAACACTGAAGATGATATTTTTTTCATAAATGGATCCTTTAAATAGAGTTTGTTTCTATAAGTTGTATCCCTTTCGTTCATTTTGTACTCTTTTCTTTATAACATGATAATTAATGTCTAAATCCATAAACTCTTGTTAGAGTACAGAACTGCTACCTGATAGTCATTTCTTAATTGGTTTTTCGACACTTGTTTTGACAAATTACAGTCAATTAAAACATATGCAGCCATATATTTAACTAATGTCGGAATACCTAATGATCTCAAGATGATCCGACTTTAAAACATAGGCATGTAGTTCTTTAGTGTTTTTGTAAATACTTCTATCATTCTTTTGGCTGCTACTTAATGTTCTTTCCGGATTGCTTTGGTATTGACAAAGCATCCCAACGTTAAATGTAAGATTTACGTATACATTAAGCTTCCTACTGCTGATGTAAAGAGGGAATTTTCCATATACTTTGGATTCAAAATTTTACCTTTAGGACACTGATTGAGACTAAGAATGTCTCTTTTAAATTAGGGGTGTCATGTGGTTTACAGTTTTGCATGCTAAACCTTTTGTAATACCTTTCCATATGGCCTTTTGTGATAATCCTAAAACATCTCGTGAGTGATCACGGTGAATTTTGGATTCTTAATACAAAGATGCCTTACCAAGATCTTTCATTTCAAATAAGAAATTTCTTAGTTTCCTTAATAAGGTTTATATCATTACTAGCAAGCAAAATATCATCCACATATAAGACCAAAATTATAAATTTACTCCGACTGAACTTATGGTATACTTAATATTTACCAAGATTCATTTCAAAACAAATGAAAGAATGACTTGGTTAAATTCTAAATACCACTAATGAGAATTTTTACTTAAGTTCATAAATGAATTTCTCCATATAGATAGTTTCCTTAATGTCTCCATTAAGAAAAGTTTTCTCTAATATCCATTTAATGAAGCTTAAGATCAAAGGTGCTATTAGTGCCATAATGATCCTAAGGAGTTTTTAGAAGATACCGGAAAAGTGTTTCTTTCTTTATAATCAATACCTTTCTTATGAGTTAAAATTTTTAGCAACTGGATGGGCTTCATATCTTTCAACATTACTTTGTGAATCCTTTTAGGTCTTAGAGACCCATTTATAGGTTTCACATCCTTATGTAATGAAATAAGATCCCAAACATTGTTATCTTTCAAAAGAATGTAACTCTTTATTAATGGCATTAATCTTCTTATGAGAATTAGGACTATTGATGGTTTTATGGAAGATAAATAGATTATCTCCCACTATACCTAAGTGTCGTTTATTCTCGACAAGATACACTTAATGAATATCCGGAATTGCATTCCTTCTTACTCTATTTGATCTCTATAAGGGCACCGGTTCTTACTAATTTTGAGGTTGCTGAATTTCCTTCTTATGATCAATATTTCCATGTTGTTCAATATTTATAGGGAAATCATATTTATTTTGAATGGTATGTTCTTCTTGAATGTCAAGTACAAAACTTGATATCCAATTAGAACTATAGGAAGTGGTATATAAATGGATTCCATATAAATGAATTCCTCTTCCTTTTCAAATTCAAAATATTACTCCAAATTCTCCCACTAAATTCAACATCCTTAAAAGAACCTAGCATTTCTCGTTTTTCAAAACGTTCTAACTTTCGGGTTGTAAAATTTATATATCCCTAGTTTTCTCGGCTTACCCCATGAATAACTACAAATAATCTTACGTCTAACTTGCCCTTAGTAGACTTATAAAGTCTATTCATATGCTAGACAACCCCATAAATGAATATTGCAATAGAGACATATTGAAATCCTTAAGGATATGGTAATAAGTATGTTTTATACTTCTCTTACCTCACTCATTATGGGCGATACGCTAAAACCGCAACCTTTATTCTCATTAAAGCTCCCTCTAAGGCTACTAATATAAACCCTTAATGGTTTAAGGATGCGTTCCTTATTCATCCTTAAACCATTAAGGGTTTATATTAGTAGCCTTAGAGGGAGCTTTAATGAGAATAAAGGTTGCGGTTTTAGCGTATCGCCCATAATGAGTGAGGTAAGAGAAGTATAAAACATACTTATTACCATATCCTTAAGGATTTCAATATGTCTCTATTACAATATTCATGCTAGGCGTACCCGGCTCAATGTAGAGAGAGATAATCCCACACTCTTTCAAAATAGCGAGTAAAAAGGACCTAGATGTTGTTCCTTTTAACAATCATTCCAAAGATGTATACACCATCATGAATGACCCTAATGTTCTTAATAGTCTTCAAAGTTGATTTCCAACTTTGTCTTTATAAAACTTTTACAACGTCCAAACTCAATATTTTATGAAGCAAATAAATGTATTCAAACTAAGAGTTTAGTCATTTTGAACATAATAACTATTGTTGACTTTTTTCATGAAGGAATAATTAATGGCCTACAAATATCCGAATGCATTAGTTCATTGAGACACTTGATGCTCTCGAGAATACTACAATGTTTGTAAATTTACTTTAAGGCATTTAATGCAAAAGTATTTTCCAAATTATCAAGTTTGTTTAAGATATCCTTTAACATAAGCTTATCAGTTTCCTTTCGAAAATATGACCCAAACGCTTATGCCTTTATAAAATATAAACTTTACTTGATAACTTTTGCTTTTACCACTTTGGTGTCATTATTTATGGAATTTATATATTGTGTAAATAATGTCAAGTAATTAAAGATTACCTGACTATGTACTAGTACCATCAACCTTGGAATAAAATAAAATCACATTTATTAAAATGAACAAAACAACCTTCTTTATTCAAAATTGTGATATATATCAAATTCCGTCCAAATGATGATACATTAAATGTAGTATTTATACAAATAATACTAAGTACTTTTAACAATATCCTATAAGATTCCGATGCCTTTTCCTTCAACCAGATCCCAGCTTCCATATAGATGATTCTTCATCTTCTCCAGGATTTCGGTATTTCAGGCAACCCTACATAGACATTCATTATGTGAGTTGTTGTAACAGAATTCAACCACTATGTATATGTAGGAAATGAAACCAAATTAGCCTTTATCACAAACAATACCAAATGACATACCTTTCTTAGCACGCCAAGCGTGATACTTAGGGCAGTCGTACTTCATGTGAGTGAGGTCCTTGCAAAAGAAGCATTCTTCATGATCATTAGATGATCCCTTACGCTTCTTATTTCTTGCAACCGCAATTTCCTTCCCTCTTCTTTTTGTCCTATGAGAAGAGGTAGATGCCAAACATCCCTCAATCATATCAAGGAATGTTTTAGCATCAACGTCCTTGGAGACACCGTCCAAAATGGTCTCCGGGACAACGATATTCATGATCATTAGGCTCACACGGTTGGAGCGTTTCCACTTCTCCTCATTTAAGCAATCTTCTTGAGTGCTTTCACTAGAGAGAGGAAGAGGAAACGGTTCCCTTAATGTGTGATCTATGTCCATATAGCCTAAGATCATCATCAATTTATTTTTCCAAGTTTTAAAATTAGTCCCGTTTAGCATCGGAATTGTACTCATAGCAGTGATTACGGACGAAGCAATAAGTAAATCTGTTGGGTTTTGAGAACAAAAAGGAATGAAAACAAAAACATGAATAAGAAACTACAAATGAAAAATGATTAATTATATCAACGAAATCCATCAATAAGATAATCAACATGACATCAAAACTAATTTTTGGATTGCGATTTGACTCATAAATGATTGCCTTAGGTAACAAGTAATTTGAACTTATATTTTAATAAATACGTAATCTTCCTTTGGGCCGACATAAGTACCTAAGAAAATATCCTAATGTTCATTTTATTTGTTACCACATGAATGCTTAAGTTTAGTCAAATGTCAAGATCTTCTTTGGAAAATTCAAGTCATTCACATATTAACTTAAACATCCAACACTTTACAATTTAAGGGTTTAAATAACGTAAATCACTTAGGCGACAATATTATTTAAACAATGAATAAAATTGTCAAAGCATATAATTAATCAGGGCTTTAAGGTTTGAAAAATGAATGTTTTTGTTCAAGAGAAAACAACAAAATAGTGCAGAAACTTTATTTGCATAACTTGTGTTGCTTTCGACATACTTAGCACGACCGTGCCAAACAAAGGGCACGACCGTGCCAAAATATGGGGAAAAAACATGTTTTCACGGTGCAGATGGCACGACCGTGCCAAACGAAACGGTCCGACCGGTTTAAACAACACACCCGTCCGGACCAGCACCACTGTACACACCGGTTCAAGGTAATAGAGGCGCACGGCCGTGCCAAACAAAGAGCACGACCGTGCCAAATAATCTGCACTTCTGAATTTTTGTCTAAATTTTCCTCAAAATCAAAGAATTGCAAGTAGATCCCCATGGTATGTCCTTAAAACATAAAACCATGTTATTTAGGGATAATCTAGCCTTAAAATTAATGGAATCAAGTGAGTAGATCCACATGGTATGCACGAAAACATAAAACCATGTTATGAAGGGATAGTCACACTTGAACCATTTAGTTTTAATGAAAAAACTTTCAAACCTTTTCTGAATTTTAGATAATGATTGCCAGTTCTCTATGAACGAATTAGAGTCCCTTAATCAACATCAAATAACCTTAACGATTCAACAGAAAAAAGAATCAATGTAAAGCGTTTTAAGGCTTTCTTTAAAGAACTCAATCTCAAACAAAATGAGCGGGGCTCTGATACCAATTGTTGGAACAATTTTAATCCCTGAATGCCACACTCACTTTAGAATAGGATTGAGGAAGAGATGAAGCGGAAGCGTTTAAGAACAATACATGTTGAATCCATAGATGATGATAGGGAGAAATGAAGATGAAGAACAAGTAGGGTGAATGCTCTTCTAAATGATGAATGTCTTTCCTCTTTTACTTCTTTAACACTTAATGAAGATTTATGGAGAGAGTACTAATGAAAAATGGAGTAGTCTTAAGGGTTGATGGAATGTCCTTTATATAGTAGACTTGGTGACATTTCATTTAGGGACCCCACCCTTTCAAGCTTTATGATAATAAATTACCCTTTTGCCCATCACAATTAGGTAATATATATCCAGGAATTCTACACATTTTATTATCAACTATACTTTATAAATTAATATTATAATCATAACTTTATGAATGGAAGTCTAAACGACTTGTGTTGCAAGCCATGTCCTTACAGTATACGGATCAATTGGAAGATCGATCCCGGGCTTATTCTAGGCTTCCGCTCAATCCTTAACGGATTAATCAAGTTTCCCGTTATAACGAATTAAGGTACGCTTCCGCTTTTGTTTTATTTGATATACTCATTGAATTGAATTGGATTGGTATAAGGAAAATCTCCCAACAAGTGGTATCAGAGCCACTCCAAAATCAATTCTTTGAGTAATTTGATTATTTGCGTTAAGATATGAAATTATGTAATACATGATTGCGTGAATTTTTCACCATCCTGTTTGACGGAATTGAAGTTCGCATATAATCTCATGGGAGGATTTTGATTCTCACTTTTCATTGTAGTGCTAAGTGATATTGCATGGTTATTAAGTAATTGTGATATGATGCTATGATGCTTAGTCTGGAATCCCAGGATTGTTTTGCATAGTCATTCTCTTGTAATTAAATCAATTCTTTGGACCAAACACTGATCACTTTCATGCTCACCGTCCATGGCGTCGGTTCAGTCTTTTAGTGTCGGTTCAAAAAGGGATTCGTTGGCATGTAATTCATTGTTTGGTTTTTTTTATCAATTCAATTAATTATATCTCATCCAGTTAATTGGAAACATTGGGTCTCTAAAGTGAGTCTTGGTTGGCATTATATTTTGTCTAAAACAACTGGACTATTTGGATAAAGTTATTTCAATTCTTGAGACTTGTGAATACACTAGTACAGAGAATGATAGGGATCATGTTTCTTTATTTATTTTATTCTGATCTTACTCGTAAGCATAAATGCATTTTGTGCTATTTATGAGTTATAAAATAAACATATACTATTGTGCGTTGTTGTTTGGCATCATTTGGAATTCGGCGCCAACAACAACTATGATCGGGTAATTCTTTTTCAATATCCAGTGGCTTAGTGTTTTGGTTCAAGCAATTTAATTGCTTGTCTTTTTCCAAACATTATGAATTGCCTTTGATTGTATAAATCTGATCTTGTATGTGGTGGCCTAATATAAATCTCATGTGAAACCCATTTGGCGTCGATTCGTGGTATCCACACCGTTCGTTGTTTAATTAAGTCAACAGTATATGAGATTTTGATATCAAAGTATATATACGGGCAACCAATTAGTACTATAATTTGGTTTCATAATTTCGGTCAAACTTGTTTGATAAATGACTGCTGCATGGATATAAAGTTTGTGAATTTTAGTATTATTAGTGAATTTGCAATGAGATTATTTATTGTTTGGCATTAAGGATAAAGTGAATGTATCAAGATGATTTGAGGAACATTTGCATAATTTAATTTGGGTGTAATAGAATTATTTTGTTATGAAATTATCAAAATAAATTTTAGAATACTATTATGGATTTAATAGTATAAAATATGGTATATTGTTAAAAAAAATTAATAATATAAAATTTTGACATACTTTTTTTTTTAATAGTATACATTTTGGATTTTCATATTTTTCATGATAAAAAATTATGGTTTAGTCAATGTTCGAATTTATAGTAGTCTCTCTTTTAAGGTATTCATGTATTTCATATTATTTAGTCTATATAGCATGTCACCAAAGTGACCTCTCCTATTTATACTTTAATATTGATATACATGATTAGTTTTGAGTTGTTGGTATTTTGGAAGTAATAATCGGCCCAAAGGAAGGTTATCATTTTGCAAAATATAACATATTACAGTTGAATTTGCGTGTTTGATTTTCATGCAAACAATGATCGGCCCAAAGGAATGTTGTTGTTTGGCAAAATTTCAAGCACACTTATGGTGATAGATATGTGACAATTATTAAGTGTCCATGTGGATATTGAGTCGGTCTAAAGAAAGGCTCGATATTTGACAGGATGTTATTGTTCATATTTTGATCACTAAACTTGTTGTGGAAAACATGTGATGATTGTTAAGTATCTATGTGGGTATGTAGTCGGTCCAAAGAAAGGCTCCGTACTTGACCGGATATTTATTGTCAATGTTTGTCCACTAAAATAAGAAAGTCACTTGCAAGTTAATTTATGTCCAAAGACTATAATTAATGTTGCACCGATTTTCTTTTAATAAGATTATAATTCAAACACGTTTTGCTTGGTTATATGTGAGTATATTTGGTTTATATTTTGTTTTCTATTTTGCTAACATCGACTCGATCCTCATGTTGAGTGGGAGAATTATTAAGGTCTGGAAAGACAACATGATGATCGTTCTTGGATATAGTGAACAAATAGTTATCACTCACATGCATAAAGTCAGATACTAAGTTTTAAATCATTTGGTATTTGAATTCTGACTTTGTAGATGCCAATACCCATCAAAACAGGAATAGGACTGCGAAATATTGTCATTATGCTGCATATGGTTTACGGCGTTGTAATACCACTAAAGTTATTTTGTGACAATAATTTGGTAGTCTTTAAATAAAGTGATTAAGAGTGGACAAAGTTGTATTGAGCATATTGGGATTAACTCCATAATTGCGGATGCACATTTTAAGTTAACACCAAAGGTTTACAAGGAAACTGATTGTATGGGTGTTCACAATCAAGTATGCCTTGGTTCAGTGGGAGTTTGCTCATACTTTTATGGTTCATTGTCATGACATCATTCAGTTTCGGTTAATAAGGTTTTTTCGGTTATTCAGTTATTCATCACTCTGAATATTTGGTTTATCTCATAAGGTTGGACTTGTTGAAAATAGACATGTGAAGATCACATTACATGTAATTTTCATGCTACATATCCATACTTGATTCATGTCATTTAGTTAACTAATATATGTGACCACTGATGGGTTTAGTTACGATTAATGTGATGACCGCCCCTTTGATCCTTATGTTAATTTATCTAATGGACGTGATTGTTTAAGATGACACACTAAGGATAAGCATATGCGACTAAGGTTTATAATATGTTATGCGATTACTTAAGGTGTTCAATTTATGTACAAGTATTAGTCCAAGTGGGAGATTGTTGGAATTTTTGGTGGACTATACATTGTACATAAATAATAATAAAGTATTTAGGCACGCAGACGTGTGTGCACTACTGGATTAATCACATAAGTCATATTATTATACAATTAATTGGGCCTATAATAAAGTGATCTAATAATGTTAGGGGGGCTTAAGTCATCTTTTATAAGTATGGGGTTATTTTGTAAATGTGTAGAGACCAGATTGTATTTATAAATAGATGAGGGGCCTATTTGTAAATACTACTAATGGATGCATCCTTTCATCTTAACGGATGTGACTATTCCTAACGGAAGCATTCTAATTATAAATAGGGGTCGGGTCCTCAATTGAACGTATCCTACTCTAAGACTGTTACATCCCTTTAATGAGAGACTAACAACATTGAGTATACGGATCAATTGGAAGATCGATCCCGGGCTTATTCTAGGCTTCCGCTCAATCCTTGACGGATTAATCAAGTTTCCCGTTATAAAGAATTAAGGTACGCTTCCGCTTTTGTTTTATTTGGTATACTCATTGAATTAAATTGGATTGGTATAAGGAAAATCTCCCAACAGTCAAAGGAGATACATGTGTCATCAATTGACTTTGATTTGTTCAATTTCCTTTTGAGAAAGGACAACTTAGGGAGATCACCAAACTTTATAACCTATTTTTAGAAATGCGACACATTTTGGGACAAATCAAAATGGTAAGTGCGACATTTATTCCGGGAGGAGGGAGTATTATTTTTGTCACTCTTACAAGTCCTCATTCCTCAACATTCTACTGAGCAATGCACTTTCAAGTCTTTAAGCATAAGAGTAGCATTAGGGATTCTAAAAGATAATCAAAGTTGGTTATTAGATCCTACAAAGAGGTAGTAATGGTTGACCAATCACATTTAATCGTGTATTATCGCATCCTAATATACAAAATGTTAAATGTAACCACATCTGTTTTGAATATGTATTAGTGCAAGTTATTAATCAATAGTAGTGAATACTTGATACTTCCATGGAATCCCTATTTTCTGTACCACACACTCTGTGTCACCGGTGATACAACGACTCACTTAAATACTCCCTCCGTCCCAAAATGGCCTTCATACTTTTTTCAACGTTATTGCGAAGGATTTTTTAGCAATAATTTTAGGTTGACTCAATTGTACTAATAAAAATCTAAAACTTGTTATTGACACATCATCATCAATACTATCAATAACAAGTTTTAGATTTTCATTAGGATAAATTAATCAACCTAAAATCATTGCTCAAAGTTCCTTCGTGATAATGTTAAAAAAAGTATGAAGATTATTTTGGGACGGAGGGAGTATATGCCAAAACCATCTCTTCCCTATCAACCTTACCCGCCCCCTTTTTCTATATAAACCGTTGCCTACCTTAACCCTTCCTATTACAAAGCCAAATTCGAGAGAGAGAGAGAGAGATGCACATTTTAATGGAGCTTTTGCCAACTTTTAAATACATAATCTTCTTTGTGTTAGCTCTTCTCTCATACTGTTTAAAAAGGAAAGAGAAAAGAAAACACAAACAAAGAGCTAAGCTTCCTCCAGGTACAATGGGATGGCCTATCTTAGGAGAGACACTTCAACTCTACTCTCAAGACCCAAATGTCTTCTTTACCGAAAAGCAGAAAAGGTTTCTTAACCATCCTATTATTCTTCCTATCCGTTGCATGTTTTCCATTAAACTAAAACTGACTATTCCAATTTTTGTATTAATTAGATATGGAGATGTATTCAAGACTCACATTTTAGGCTGTCCTTGTGTTATGCTCGCAAGCCCTGAGGCTGCCCGATTCGTGCTAGCGAACCAATCCTTGTTTAAGCCTACTTACCCGAAAAGTAAAGAGAAGCTGATAGGCCCTTCTGCTCTATTCTATCACCAAGGAAACTACCATGCACGAATGAGGAAACTAGTTCAGAGCTCATTATCTCCCGAAGCAATTAAAAGGCTAATTCCTGATATTGAAGCCATAGCCATATCTATCATGGAGTCATGGACAGATGGTCGAATCATTAATACCTACCATGAGATGAAGAAGGTTTTTTTTTTTTTTTTTTTTTTTTCAATTTAACAAAATCAATATACTCCCTCCGTCCCAAAATGAATGTCCAAATTTTTATCAAAAATGCTCTTAATCAAGAGCAAATTTTGACAAAATTTGCACATTTATTTTGGGGACGGAGGGAGTAGTTACTTTTGTTGTCTTTGTTACTAGCCTAGCTATATCTTAATAAGCTGAGAATCTATATGGGTCCCTATGATTTTTGTTTGTATCACTGAATCAGCTTATCTTTATGATAAAGGTTCCTCCAATCCGTTTCATAACACAGATTCCTGATACTTAAAACTCTTATGTATCTGCTGCAGTTCTCGTTTGAAGTGGGCATTCTCTCCATCTTTGGCCAGTTGAACAGGAAATACAAAGAAGAGCTGAAACAGAACTACTCTATTGTAGAAAAGGGTTACAATTCTTTTCCAACTACCTTACCAGGAACTACATACCAAAAGGCTTTACTGGTAAGTATAATTCTACCACCATCAAAATTACAGGCTGTCATAAAGAACCTATTTAATGGACTTTTATGTTCACGTAAATTTGTGAAGGCACGGGAAAGGCTTACTCAGATTCTAGGTGAGATCATTCACGAGCGGAGGGAGAAGAAATTATCAGAGAGTGATCTCTTGAGTCATTTACTGAACTTCAAAGATGAGACGGGAAACACATTAACTGAGAATCAAATAGCTGATAACATCATTGGAGTACTGTTTGCAGCTCAAGACACAACAGCCAGTGTCGTAACTTGGATACTGAAATACCTCCATGACAATCAGAAACTTCTAGAAGCTGTTAAAGTAAGTTTTTCTAATGACGCTTTAGAATATTACCCACTTTTTCCCGGAGTTGAACTAATTCCAAAAATCATTTTTATTTCAAAAATTATATTGCAGGTGGAGCAAAAGTCGATTTATGACTCTAACCATGAAGGGAAATGGCCCTTGACATGGGCACAGACAAGAGCTATGCCACAGACATACAGAGTATGTACAGCTCGCATTAGTCAGCTGCATTTTTTTGGCTTAAATAAAATCATTTCAGAATGTATCCGACTATCCGTTTCTTACCCTAAGAACTGGACCATTTAGTCAACTCTATAAATATACAATTTCAGGTCATATTAGAGAGCTTAAGGATGGCAAGCATCATATCTTTCACCTTCAGGGAAGCTTCGGTTGATGTGGTATATGATGGTAAGCGAAAACACACACACACACACACACAAAAAAAAAAAAGTTGGATAAAAACTTCAATAAGATTTAACCTCTAAATATTTTACGGTTAAAGCATTATTAAATACGTTAGGGAAGTAATACTAATGATTGGGAGTTCCAACAGGATACCTTGTTCCGAAAGGCTGGAAAGTGATGCCATTGTTCAGAAACATTCACCATAATCCTGACTTCTTTACCGAGCCACAGAACTTTGATCCATCCAGGTTTGAGGTACTGATAGAAAACCTGCAAAGTACAAACTAAGATTTCCCATTTTGTCCTTGTCACTATTGTATATGGGGCATGGGGGTACATAATTAAATATTCATTGAAAAATGATTTAAAGAGATTCTAATTTTGGCAGGGTGCTCCAAAACCCAATACATACATGCCATTTGGCAATGGAGCGCATGCTTGTCCAGGGAATGAGCTCGCCAAACTTGAGATGCTTATTTTACTCCATCACCTGGTTACCAAGTTTAGGTATGTTGTTACACAAATAATGCTCTGGTCCCATGGTAAATACCGCCAGTCCTTCCGTCCCAAAATAAGACTCACTAATAAGTTTGCATGGGTTTTAAATAAAAGAATGCAGCTCTGTTTAAGCAGATCAATTCAGCAAATATGCATGTTGTGCAGAGAGAATGCATATCATACATATTAAGAACTGAAAGAGACATATAAATTCAAGGAATCAAAGCATAAAGTCATTCTAATTTGACAATGCTGATTTACTCTTTGCTGGTAATTTTTGGATCGCAGGTGGGAATTGGTGAGTTCTCAAAATGGAGTACAGTATAGCCCTTTCCCAGTTCCGCAACATGGCCTACCAGCTAAATTTTGGAAAGAATCCAACAGCCAATACACCCCTTCCTAGCAGAATGTCTTTTAACTTCATCCCCAAATTTCTAATGACAACCCGGCCCTATATTTTTTCAGGGTCACGGGGTCTAACCTTATGTTTCACTCATTCTTGTTGTATTTTATGTTCTCATTCTAAAAGTTTACTTTGTAATCATATGCATGAATATATATATATAAAAAAAAAAAAAAAACAGTAAATAATAAGAGGAAAAGTATGCATCCATTGTTAAGTAAATAAGGTCGCTGTTATTTGAACAACAGAATTTCCATATTATTCACTAGATTATAAACCTGCGTTGGTCTAATACTTAACCAATTATAATGTTGAGTGGACAAGATATTCGTCATCACTCGTGTAATTGCCTAAAGACTTCATTCAACAAGAGAAAAGCATCACTTTCCTTTAGCATGATTCTGAGCCTATTTTTCACTTAGATCTAAGATAGAGATCACAAAAGGGCCACATGTTTGTTTTAACACCAACTATGTGGAAAAGGAAATGCCTTTGGCAAGAGGAACCTATGCAGTAACAGAAAAAAATTGTTATGTTTCGTAAAGACGGTCCAAAAATAAATGACATAATAATCACAACCAATATTCTAGATCTGTCACATACTAGTGGTTTGGCTGGTGACCCTGTTCCTTTGTACATTAAATGACTTATGACATGAACAAGATTTTAGGGACACTAAGAGAGGTGACCCAGTAACATGGGCAGTGTACCACTCCAAGTCCAAGCTCTATTCTCTACCCCTCAGTCTGGATGATTCTAAAACAATCAAGTGGACTGAACAATGCGTACCGCTAGTGTGATTGCTATCGTAGTGGGACCGTAGTTATGATAAGTCGGTTCCTTGAGTGATAAAACAATGAAATGAGAGTTATAGGTTATCGAAGGGTGACATACACCAGATTTTTTTTTCTAGATGCTTTCATTTAACGTGTCCAGAATTAACCCGTTGACATAGAATGATGTGAAACTTATGTCATTGGGTTTAAGGGGTTGAAATGGGAGAAATCATGGAATGTTAAATACTCCCTCCGTCCCAGAGTATATGTTGCTTGGTTCCCCTTTCCTGTTTACATGTTTAATTAATCATTGGTAGGGAATGAAGCCTTCCGGATTTCAAACCATTTATAATGTATAATAACGAGTAGCACTAGTTTTTCTGCCCTTCCCTTTAAAGAACCAAGAATTCAAGATCGAAATAGAGCCTTAATTAACATTCTGGTATCTTATCAAACAGATACAATTATTCAACGAAAATGAAGTCAAGCATAGAAAATGAAAAGTTTTCCTTCGATAAAAACATGACTTGTTGACTAACGTTCGTTCTTATAGGGGACTTTTTTTCTGGTGAATAAAGATACTCAATATTTACAATGAGGTTTCCTCCAACAGGGCCAAAAAAGACATTGGATAAGCTTCGATTAAATGTTCCCAACAGTAACAAGAACTAAACCAAGAGCAAAAGGAAAAGGAAAACAAAAGAGCAAGCCAAGAATCTCAATCAATTCAAAGTCATTTTAATCTAAATCAATATATTCAAATTCATTTATCTATCTTCTTCTATTAGTTTGATCAAATAATTGCTTATTTGAACTGAAGTTTTGATTATCAGTTTCCTTTTTCTTTTCTTTTTTGCCCAAAGCAGGGTCTCTATCATTCACTTCTGTACCCGATCAAGATAAAATCAGGTGATTGACCAAAATATACAACGTACCACGAGTTTGTTTACAAATTATGCAATGTACCACAAGTTTACCACATAATTCAACGTACTTTGTAATATATATTGTTCTAAATGATACAACGTACTTTATAGTACGTTGCATTATTTGCAACAAAAATTTCAACGTACGTTGCATTATTTGATACGAAAATTTCATTTTTTGAAATAAATTTGAAAGTACGTCGCATTATGTGGTAAACTTGTGGTACATTGCATAAATTGTAAACAAAGGCTTTGGTACGTTGCATTGTTTGGTAATTTTTCCGTTAAAATCATAGGAACAAGCAGTCGACCCTTAAAACATTAGTGAACCATTGTAAATCAGACAGGATAACAAGCTTACTGTGTAGTTATTATCAGCCTGCCTTGATAAAATAATTCAAATCATCACTATCACTGACTATAAGATTCAAAAGGGCTTCTCAGAGATTTTTATTTAAAAAAAAAAAAAAAATCAAAACATAACATTTACTGATATATAATCCCCATAACCTAAGATCCATGAATCATAGGTCCCTAGAATCCCATGTATAGTATCTCCGAAGGTTTAGCTATAATGGATTTCTAGATAATGCTCACACAGAATTATTCCTGTCAGTATATTTATCAGAAGGAACACCGTACCAAAGTTCAAGTTACGGTGTAAGCTTTCATTTTGTATCTTGCTACTCAGAAAGATAATTTTCTGGAGGCTACAAATCATGTCACAAATAGTCAAATACAATCATTTTATCTGGAATATGACAATACATCGGGATCGGGACTAATTATGCACATAGAACCATCATATTTTTATTTTTGGAGAATCATAAGCAACAAAGCTTGACGTAAGATGGCCTAACGCATATCATTATGAGTACTTAATAGATGATGATTTTCACTTCCTAAGATTAGCCCTATGATTAAATAAAGACAAGCAAACATAATCCACAACCTTACAGTTAGTCACTCACAACCTTCAACATAGTTTTTTTTTTTTTTTTTTTTTTTTTCTATTTCCAAAAACACGTATTAGCACATACTTGTCATATTCAAAAGTATTATAGACATATTGTAACAACAAGTTTGATACATGATACATTTTCTTCTTTCTAATGAAAGGAATCAAATATTCATATGGATTATTTGGTTGTTTTCCCATTAAGGAGATCTATGACTCTACCGAACTCAAGATGGAAAGTAAGCGTCTAACATTGAAATTAACTCTCTAGCCAGCTCACTAGCAGCATAAACAATTTCACTTTTATGCCTTCTCATGCAGCATAAACAATTCCTTCTTACAAGTCCTTTACCAAAATGAGTAGCAACAGACTTACTGCTGCTATATTTGGAAAAAAAAAAAAAAAAAAAACCTTCTAAACAGAAGCAAGATGATATTAATTTGGTCACGGAGTAATACTAAATTAAGATATCCTCATTGATCTCATGAAGCGCATAAATTCAAGACATGTACTCCTAGTTAAATAAAAAATGTTGAGGTACAGATAAAGACATGCTATCAACAGCGATACAAAAAGTTCGTATATACTCCCTCCATCCCATAACAACTTGCACCATCATTCTCCGACACAGAAATTAAGGAGAATTTATATATATTCAAAAGTATTGTGAGTGGGAAAGGGGTTGTGAGTATGATGATTTGAGAGTGGGACCCACAATATAAGTGTGTGTGAGTATGACAAGTGGGGTAGGGTGAATAAAAAGGAATAAAATGTGGACATTTTATGAAAGTGAGAGTTACCAGTGGGACACCCAAAAAAGAAATTGGTGCAAGTTGTTATGGGTCGAAGGGAGTAGTTATCAAACTTCAAAATGGAAGGGAAAATATAATGGCATAGAACGCAATAAAACGACATTGACATTGTACAACGATGTTGAAGTGACAGCCAGATGATAATAGCGATATACTATCTAGAACAAAATCCAAGATTGCGGAACAAAACCCTAAACCCTAACCCTAAACAACACAACATGCTCACAATACTGAATATGACTGGATTAGAAGGAGACCAAGAAAGCTAAGAAAGGCAATTTGATGCACTGGATTATATGACAATGATGTAACTACAAGGGAAGAGTTCAATTCTGACAAAATGCACCAAAGGTGTTAAAACTTAAAATTACGTTTACCAAGCCAAACCAATTGGCAAAATCATATAATAGCCAGTTGACCCAAAAAATACATAAGAGTACGATTTTTATTTTTTTTATTTTTTTGCGGGAGGGGGGGTGGGGGGTGTGAGGTAGGAATTGTGAGTATGACAAGTGAGAAAGGTTTGCAAGCGGACCTCACAATTACGTGTATGTGAGTATGACAAGTGAGGTAGGGTGAATAAAAACTGTAATAAAAAGTTTAATATTTAAGAACGAGGACTTATCAATGAAACATCTAAAATTTAATTTGGTGCAAAAATTAAATTGGTTCAACTTTTATGGGAGAGAAGGAGTATCTGATTCTGGGCACATATATGTGACTTAACATAAACTTAAATTAGTTTGATGATATAAATATTTAAATGATAAATGGAGAGGCTATTGCCACTATATTTTATACTAATCCACTACATTAATTTGTGATTGTACACAATTACCCTTTTAGTCCTATATATTAAAAGTTACTAAAACATTTTATAAGTGATTATATCCTCTAGAAATTTTACTCGTCCACTACAATATATCTTAAACAAAATACTTACATTGCTTGATTATGAAAAAAAATCTATAGTTAGCAGATATTTTAAATTTTGTAATTCAATTCTAATATTATTAAATGAGTTTGGAGGCTACTATTGCTTACAGGAGGAATTAGAGTTACCAATAACAAGTAACTTGAAATTAGAAAATGTGGTGTGCAAACATAGGCTTTTTATGATGGCTCCTAACGCTAGATACCCAAAACCAAGACCCTTGAGGTTGTCTGATTACACTTCTACCATAGTTTTTGTTCCACAATCCTCCCCTAACTCCTTCTCTGTTCATGTTTACTATGATGATCACCCTCCTCGTCTAAACTCTGACGATAAACAAACTATTTTGGTACGCATGAACACATGACATACTTTGTTTTACTACCTTCATTGCGCTAAAAGTATTTACTTTTTAGTAGTTCTTTCTTTCTTGAGAAACAGAGTATTAACCAATGTTGGACATGTCTAAATTTTTTTTAGTATGTATATATGTATAGCTTCAAGTGAAGCGGATGCATAGGTTATCAAGCAAGGAGGGAAATGATGTGAATGAGTTTCAAACACTTCATCGTACAACTAAACCAAGAGGTTTTGGTCGGCTTTTTCGTGCTCCCAGCCTCTTTGAAGACATTGTAAAATGCATGCTACACTACAACACTACATTTGTATTTATTTATTAGTACTCATTCCGTCCTAAAATGAGTGTCCAAAAAATTTCAAATTTGTTGTAGATCAAAAGAAAATTTAGACATGCTGAACTAAATTTCAAATAAACTACATCATGTATTTACACGTACCAAAACAGTTAGAGTTTAGACGAGGAGGGTGATCATCATAGTAAACACTAACGGAGAGGGAGTTAGAAGAGCATTGGGAAACAGAAACCATGAAGCAAGTGGAGTCACAAAGCCTCAAGGGGCGGTGGAGGGTCTTAGTTTTGGGTATTCAACTGTTAAGAGACATCATAAAGAAACCATGATTGCACATCACATTTTCTAATTTGAAGCTACTTGCTATTGGTAACATTAACTCCTCCCGTAAGCAATATTAGCCTGCAAACTCATTTCCCTTTTCGCCATCCATATTTCTAGCCTTCAATTTTCTTCTCTCGTTCGTTGTTAACCCCTCAAAATAATATTCTAGTACGGAACAATATATTATCTAAAATCTAATTACTTTTTATATAGAAATATGTTTTTTTTTGGAACGTTGTTTCTTTTCTTTTTAAATAGTTACTAATTAGACCAGAGTTGTGAAAAGCGGCGCCCACCTCGCTATTTTCATCGCTCTTAGGGTTCGTCGCTTCTCACCCATCCAAAAAGGCGTTGTTCGCCTATTTTGAAGGAAGCGCCGCTTTTGTTGGTAAAGCGAGAAAGAGAATAGCATCGTTTTTCAGTAAAAGCGTACAATTTGTCGACGTTTTTTTTTTTTTAATAATAGATGTTGTCTAATTAATCGACTTTTTTTATCCAATCGACTCCTCGTATTCCTAATTTTATATATCCCATGGGAAAGATGAAGGGAGAGGGTAGTACCAGTTCAATTCAACGATCGACGGCAATGGCAATCAGTTAAGTTTTCTTACTCCTTTTATGCGTCTTCTTTCTCTTTTTTTTTTTTAAACAACTCTTCTTTCTCCTTTTCACATGCACTGTTGGCTTGCCTTATGATCCAGTGTTACTAGTCAAGTGTCATGCTGTATCAATTAAAATGCATTGTTGGCTTGCCTTATGATGTTGTCTCATAATTCTAATGTTGCAGACTTGCAGTCCAGTCACTTTGATTCACAATGTCCAGCTCATCTTCTAAACGGAAGGATCCTTGTTAGAGGTATGTAATTCTGAAATATGAGTCGAACACAACCAATACAACTTGTCGATTTTGTAACACTGAAATCAAAGGAGGGATATCAAGAGCCAAACAACATATTGTTTGGGGATTCCCTGATGTGAGGGCATGTGATAAGGTGCCCGATAACGTCAAGGAAGAAATTGCAAACTATATGGGCTCAAAAAAGAAAGCTACTGAAAAGCGGGTGATGGAGAAGACTATCCATCAGCAAAAGCTTAGAGAAGAAACCCTTAAAAGTTACGGGCAAGAGTTTGATGAGCAGGGAGAAGAAGGGAGTGATGGTAACTTGGTGAGAAAAGCAAAGATTCCAGTTCTAGGGCCGATGGATGCTTTTGTTAGTCATGGGGGTCCTACTGCAAAGGGCATGAAGAGACAAAAGATTGAGAATGAAGAAGCACATAAAGTGCTAACACAACAAGCACATGCTTCTTTAGCTAGGTGGATGTATGATGTGGGAATATCGTTTAATGCAGTAAACTATGATAGCTTTAAAGAGGCACCAAGTGATGTTGCTAAATGGGGGCACATAAAAGCTCCAAGCTACCATGATGTGAGAGTTCCTCTACTGAAGAAGGAAGTGGAAGCAGTGGACAGAGTTATGGAGGATCATCGTCAAGAATGGAAAATGCGTGGTTGTTCCATTATGAGTGACGGGTGGAAGGATAAAAGAGAGCGGAGTTTGATTAACTTTTTAGTTAATAGTCCAAAGGGGAGCATGTTTCTGAGATCAGTTGATACTTCAGAATACAGCAAGACAGGAGAAAGGTTATGGGAGCTTCTAAGAGATGTTGTGGAGGAAGTTGGTCCAAAAAATGTCGTGCAAGTGATCACAGATAATGCTTCAAATATGAAGTTAGCTGGTAAACAATAATGTGCAGTAGTGCCAATTATGTTTATGTCAATTTTCAAATTTTATTGCTGAATTGTTTTAATTATCTTCTCTTTTCATAGGTGAGATGTTAATGGCGCAATATAAACATTTATTTTGGACACCATGTGCTGCCCATTGTATGGACTTGATGTTGGAGGACATTTTTAATATTCCAAGGATGAGGAAAGTATTTGAGAAGGCTATGAAACTAAGCAGTTATATATATGGCCGCCCGGGGGTAGTGGCTATGATGAGGAAGTTCACAAAATTGGATTTGCCACAGCCTTTCTTACACTCTCAAGGTTTGTGGAGGTGAAGAAAGGGCTAAGGGCAATGTTTGTCTCTGATGTTTGGACCAAAAGTCAATGGGCAAAGGAAAGTAAAGGTAAACAAGCAACAAAGACTATTATGGATGTTAGATTTTGGAAAGTTGCTAAGGAGGCTCTTAAGGTCGTTGGTCCTCTTTTCAAGGGGTAAACACGTAACTAATTATAATTTTGTTTTTCTAAATGATAGTTTCTTGTTCTAAATACTTTTTTTTTTCTATATTAAAGGTTCTTTGACTAGTTGATGGTGAGAAGAAGTCTCCTATGCCTTACATCTATGAAGCCATGGACAGGGCAAAAGAGAAAATTGCAAAAAAATTTGAAAACAAGGAAGAGAGCTATAATGAGTTTTTTAATATTATTGATACCAGGTGGGAAAATCAACTTCATCATCCTTTGCACGCAGCTGCGTACTACTTGAATCCAGAATATCACTACACAAATAAGAACATTCATAATGATGAAGAGATTTGGAACGGTTTTGTTGCTTGTCTTCAAAGATTGGTACCTGATGTAACAACTCAAGATCTCATTACACAGCAATTAAAGGCGTATACGGATGCAGAAGGTTCCTTCGGGACATCTCTTGCTATAAGGCATCTGTTTTGCAAAGAACATTATTTATTGTAGATATTGAACTGTACTACCGTTTTAGGGGAAATAGCACTTTAGTGCCATAAAGTTTACATGAAGTTGCAATGTAAGACCTAAAGTTCCATTTGTTGTAATTTAGTGCATTATGTTCACAGTTTGTTGCAATCTGGTGAAAAAATGGATGACAGTCGATGAAAGCTAACGAAATAAATGGAAAATGTAACGAGTGTCTTTTATTTTTACATATTCATCTCATATAGTTTAGTCATTTACAAGAGTTTATTGTAACTATAAATATTAATAGGAAAAAAGCAATATTAAGTAATACCATATAAATGATTTCGAAAAAAAGTTAAAATAATATGTAAGAAAAAAATACATAAAATATATGAATGATTTCAAAAAAAATTAAAGCAATATGTTTGGAAAAATAGAGAAACCGTAAGGAAGTAAGAAAATTATTTTAATAAATTATACATATCCTTTAAAAGATTATATTGTAAAAATCAATACACTTAATAGCGTAATACAAATAATATGTTTTTTTTAACATACAAACACTCATAGAAAGAAAAAAAAAACATCAAAGAGATGGTTTTGTTAATAAATATATTTAAAGAGATGGATGTTACAACGATTTTTTTTTTATTTGAGAAAGTAAAAATTAGTATGAAAAAAATATTTTTTCAATAAATATTAAAATTATTTTTTTCACCAGATAATGCTTTATTTATTAATATTTATTGCTAAAATATTTTTTCATCGTTAAACTTATTTGAATTTCTGTTAAATCAAAATGTATGAGCTCAGAATACAAGATACTCCATTTGTCCGAGAAAAGTACCTTTTTCGTCCCTCAACTTATCTATGTTTTACCTTTTCGTCACCAAACCAATTTTTTTTACTTAAGAATCCTTCACTTATAATTTTCATGGATTAAGAGCTCCTTCCGTTTGTTTCCCGTCAATTGCACCGTTAAATATGCTTAGGTGGCACATATGGCGTCACAAAACTGCTGAGTTGGCATTGAGAATGATAGAAACTTGCTTACGTGGAAGTATAAGAGTGAAAATGTTGATTATTAAAGTATTGGTCCTCCAAAAATAAAATGAAAATGGAACTTTTTTTTGCATAAAACAAATAAATTTAAATGTTGATAATTAATTTATATTTTACATTCATTTATAATACTCCCTCCGTCCCACTAAAAGTTTCACCATTTTGAAAAAGCACAAAAAAATTGAAAGGACTATTTATATTCAAAAGTAATGTGAGTGGAATATGCTAATGAAAGATTAAGAAAAGAAACATCCCATTTGAAAAACTAATGATTCCCCCCCCCCCCAAAAATACTTTTACTATTCATACTCAACAAATATCTTTACAAATCACAGGATTTACAAATCATAATACGAAATCACTGGGTAGCTCTAGTTGGACTCACCAAATCCCCAAATATATTACGATGTTCTTCATTCTCAGAACAGATAGACAGATAAGGCTCTGATTCGCCAGTAAATGACAATTTTGGAGTCAATTTCGACGAATCGCCGGCAACAGTTGACTCATCGGAAGTCACCACGGCCGATTCATCTTCAATGTCGTTGGAAAGATCTAAATCCATGAAGAACCACAAAGAAATCGAGAGAGAGAGAGAGAGAGAGATTTTTTTCTCGATTTCTTCGACGAACTCAAGAACCGCAAAGAAATCGAGAGTGAGAGAGAAATTTTTGGGTTTCTTCGATGAACTGGCTTACGGCAAAGTTATCGAGAGAGAGAGAGAGAGAGAGAGAGAGCGAATTTAGGGTTTCTACGAAGAACTGAAGAACGGCGAGTGAAAGTGAGGCGAGAGGTAGGGTTTGCCCTTTTTTTGTGTTTATTATTTGGGCTGGGTTTTTGGGTTGGGTTAATTAGTATTGGGTTGGGTTTATTAGTTTTAGATTAGGGTGTATTGAATTAAGGGAAGTGTGATTAGGGGAGTGTTAAGTGGGTCAGCCCAATAAAAAAATGAATATAAGATGTCTAAAAAAGGAAAGGTGAAACTTCTAACGGGACAACCTTTTAAGTAATTGGTGAAGTTTTTAGTGCGACGGAGGGAGTACTTTTTTTTATTTCTTTCTTGAATTTAAATATTAAACTCATTTATTAATTTTTATTCCTTATTAATCTTAACAAAATACTCATAAAAGTTTTTCCAACAATGATTAGTTTTTTTAACTCATCTTTTTACTTCATCACAACCTCATCATCATCACCAGACATTTTCTATCACCAACAGTCCACCGTCAAGTAGCTCACCACCGCCACCACCTACGGCTGTCGGCACCCATCACCCCATAAATACCGCCGCCACCCTCAATATCCTTACCACCATAAGCTTCATCACCACCCCCATAACAACCACTAGCACCAAGCAACCACCAAACAAAAAATTCAAAACTCACCATTATAATCAGTGAAGCTGTGAACTTACAATCTTCCCCAGATCTCTGAACATTATAGAAAAGCCAAACCCATCAAATAAAATAATCCCCAAATCTCTTGAAAAAAACCAATTTCGCATAGAACCCCATATTCATCAGCGCCACATTGAAAACAACAGATCTGGGTTACGCCCCAATTCGTGTCATGAAATCAAAAACAATAAGCAAAAACAAAAATCTGATATTATTTCAAAACCAGATCTGGAAAGAGAGAGAGAGAGAGAGAGGAGGAGGCGGCGGATTGAGAACAGACCTGGTTTCGATCTGTATATGCTTTGCTTTGCTCTGTTTAAGAGATTAGAAGGAAGAAGAGGGGGATAGTGGTGGTTGGGGGGTCGGCGACTGGAGGTGAGGAGAATAGAGAGAAGAAGCAGAGGTGAGCGGGGAAAAGGAGGCGACATCGACGGAGAGATCGGGTGATGACGGCGGCGGCATCGGGTGACGACGGAGGCGACGGCAGTGGAGAAGAAGAAGAAGAAGAAAGAGGGACACGTTTTTTTGAGTTTTGCTGAAAGGAATAGGAATAGGGGAGTGGATTATAATTAGGGTTGAGGGAAAATATTTATGGGTGGTCTATAAATAATTAGAATTATGTTTATGGTCCAAATAGTTTAGTCTTTTGTAGTTTTAACCCCTTCAACTTACACATCATCAAGATCTTGACATGTTTAATGCCAAATAAGCAAAAATGCTTCATCAGCATGCCACATCAGCAGTTTTAACGGACTTTTAAACGGAAAACAGACAGAAGGATCACATAATCAACGAAAACATCAGTTCAAAGATTTTTAAGTAAAAAAAATTGGTTTGGTAACGAAAAGGTAAAACATAGATAAGTTGAGGGACGAAAAAGGCACTTTTCTCCCATATGTCCTATATTAACTTGAACCAATTTAACTCTTGTACCACATTATAGTTTTAGATGTTTCATCGAATCGATAAGTCCAGGTTCCTAAATATTAAACTTCTTTTTACAATATTTTTTTATTCACTCTAGATGTTTCATCGATAAGTCCAGGTTCCTAAATATTAAACTTCTTTTTACAATATTTTTTTATTCACTCTACCTCAGTTGTCATACTAACACACGTAATTTGTGAGGTCTGTTTGTAAAACTAACTCACTTGATATAGTCACAATTGTTTTTTCATTCACAATAATTTTGAATATATATGAGCAATGCTAGAGGAACTAAAAAAATCCAAAAATCTAGGTCATAGACTCACAAACAAGTTGACAAAATTTGTTTGGATGCTTAATAATAAGTAGGACTTACAAACACAAGATCCAATTATTTATTAACAACACTATTTGTAAGCAAGATTTTGTGAGAGTTTTTTGTGACTTTAGTATTATAATTATATACACTTCCTCCTTAATTTTTTTGTCACAATAAAATGGTGCAATTTGTTACGGGTTAGATGAAGTATTTTTTGTGATTCATTCAGATCTCTCAAAAGTTATATCGTCTTAGTTCCAAAAAGTTAATTGCATTATTTTTCACTATCAATTAATTGAAAAAATGATATAAAAAAAACATAGAAAAGCTAAAAAATTATATTTACCCATTGAGATTTTAAAACCTATTGTTCATGCACTATTAAAAGTATTATCAATAACAATTTAAGCTTTTAAAAGCATCTTTGAACATCACAAATCACACTAGATAGTAACTTGAAGATAATTTAACTACTTTCCACTATCCTTAGCAATAACTTTCATGCTTCTCATAACTTCATCTAACTTCTGAAGTTAGAACTATAAAGATCAACCCCTACATTTGTTATCATTTTCATACGATAAGTTTAAGGATTAAATATGGTAATGAAGTCTACATCACGTCTAATTATATGGGAATAACATTTTGATAAAACATAGCATAGGGAAAGAGGGAAAAATTCACATGCTAGCCTTGAGCCAAAGATTTCAGAACTGAAGATCTTTAGCATCTTAGTGTCATACATCCTTAAAAGAATTCATTAATAGGATTATTTCTTACTATAGCTTTTAGTCTCTCATAGTTTCATCATGAAGTTAGGATTAGTACCAATTGAACAATGCTCACATGTACAGATCCACTTGCCACTTACCACTTGCGGCTCCTATCATACTCGCCTGAATCTCCCATAATTTCATTATGAATTTAGGATTTTAATAGCATTGGAAAAACAATATCAACCACATAAAAGAGGAGATAGAAGCACGAATACAAAAGACTTGACAATCGGCATCGGAGCAACTTAACTGTGTTGTTCATGGCCCGCACCTAGTTCCTCTTTTCTAGCTTTTTGATGTACTTCACCGATGCCTCAGATGCATTGATGTATGAGTAGTTCCAAAAAAATCACTCCTTGTATAAATAAGTTGTAGTAGGTAGATTCTTTCCATGCTAAACACAAATACTCCCTCCGTCTCAAAATGATCTTCATGTTTGATTATTCAAACTTTTTAAGGATATGAACACTTGCTTCACTAGTCATGTTTTGTTTGTGCATTTTTAAAGCCTAGATTGTAGAAATGAAAAGAAGTTTTTGGGACAATGAAACATGGTTAATGAGAAGATTATTTTGGGACGGATGGAGTATGGTTTAAGTCTTTTGGCTTTTTGTTTGACCACAACACATGTCTGGTGAAAAGGTTTCTAACTAACCACGGTAAATTAGGTTAGTCACTTTAGATCCCATTCAACTTAATACACTATTCCATCTAATCCATCTAGTGATTGTAATTTTCTAAAAAGCACTTATATGTAAATAAACTTTCATAATCAACAATCACAACGATAATTGAAAAAAATCCCTACTTGAATTAAATTGGACAAAACTCATCCAAAATAATTTAACAAAGAAAACGTATTATCACATCTTTAACTAGAAACTTTTTCAATTTACAAGTCTTTGAACTGCGAATTTTCACCACTAAATGGTTCATAGCCAATATTAAAGTTATAACTTCAAAATCCATACTTGCTTTCTTTTTTTGTTTGTTCCAGTTTAAGGTTCTTAGTTGCTTTATTCCATAAATGGAAAAGAATGAATAGTGATTTGGAGAATCTTGCCCTCAAAAAGTTCATTTAATTACAAAAAAAAAAAATGTTACTTACCTAACTTACTTTCACCCACTTGCTTCACGAATAGTGTTTTGGACATTTATATCCTTCACTCTCTACTTTTGGTTGACTCTTTTCCTTTGTTATTGCCTTGGTTTCTTAATAAGCGTGCATAGTCAACAAACTAAGAAACTTAAACTGGGACTGAGGGAGTATCAAAGACGAAAAATATTGACCTTGGTCAACCACTTTAAAAAATCAGTGATTATACTCATCGAAGTATACCTTAGATCAATATTTCCAAAACTTAGTGTCACTCTCATCCTTTCCATTTGCATGATTTAGCTTCATATGATAGGGAGTATTATAGTTGTTCTGTTTTTCCGGTTTTGCTATTAACATAACTATTGAAGCTTCAAAGCCAAATCAGCAAAAGGATGAATATAGCAAATAGACGTTGATAGCCAAACAGAACATACTACATGAACCTTAACTACTTGATTAAGAAGATTCAGGCAATAAATTACATGTACATAATCTTTCTTGTAAGTCAACGCACTGAATTCGAATTCACGTGTTCCTTTCCTTGTCTTGTTTCTTAACTTTCGTTGTCTTTCATTAATGAGCTCAGATTATTACATACAAACGAAAAATTCAGTAAGAGGGGCACTTTTGTAACAATGACGCTACTTGAAACGGACTTGTATAAGAAGAAGCATCAGAAGAAAAGTGAATGGCTGGTTATAATTAAGGAATGCTTTGTATTTAAGCAAAGACAAGAGATTGAACATACAGTATATTGCTTACCAAGAAAACCTCCTTCAATGACCATCATTGTTTGAGTCATTTTGTATGAAAAGTAACAGCAGGATACTTAACTTTTTCTCAGTGCTCAAAAGTTGGCAAAACCATTGCTCTTGGAAACTTTGCTTACAACAACATTACCCCAGTGCCGCAAAGGCTCCCACCTATGGTGGGGTAAGGGGGGTCGGATGTACGCAGCCTTGCCCCTGTATTAAAGCACAAATAGGCTGTTTCCAGATGACCCATGATGAAAATTGCGTCGAAAATTGCATGGACTGACTGCTGGTTCATCACAAAGAAGCGCAGACAGTTTAGTGACCCATTTTGCTTTATTCCATCATATTCCCAAGCCAAAAAATAGTGAGTCTTTGGCTCCATCGGGAAATCTTGGAAACTTTGCTTGCTGAAAATAAAAAGATCATGTGTAAGCATGCGTTAATGATATATTTCATTTCACAATTTCTATAGAAAATAAACAAATGTGTAAAACAATTAATGTATTGATGCAGAACATCACAAGTGAGGAAGATTATTCAGTAATCATACTCCCTCCGTCCCAAAATGAATGTCCAATTTTCTAAAACAATTGTCTCCAACTGAATGTCCAAATCTTGATAAAGTTACTAATTACTCCTACCCATCAATCAACAAGTTTTAATTCGCACATACACTAATGATTTAATATGGTTAGATCATTAAGGGATGTTATGCAGATGTGGTACTAGAAAGCTTAAATTCCACCTTTCTTAAACCTCGCTCAAAGCTAAAATTGGACATCCGTTTTGGGACAGAGGGAGTAAAATCACACTGTTAGGGCACGTTTGGCATTCCAATACAATGGCATGGCATTGGAGTTACAGGAGTAATTTTTGTTTCAACATACTCCCTCCGTCCCAAAAGAATCTTCTCATTTGTCATTTCTTTTTGTCCCAAAAAGTTCTTCACATTTCTACATTTTAGGCTTAAACAATGGCTATTGAAGCAAGTGTTCATATCCTTAAAAAATTTGAATAGTCAAACGCAAAGACCATTTTGGGACGGAGGGAGTATTTCATTTTGTTCTTGAAATTCCAATACCGGCAATACCTAAACTTGAAATTGACTGAGATTACCAAACACACCATGAGAGATCTATGAGAAACAATTCCCTGGAACATCAATTTCTTAACTCGAATATTTAAATTGTTGCAAACACGAATTTGAATACAATCATATTAGGACGAATTACATTCGTTTTGGGATTAATATTCATCTCGTAAGTCGTGAACATTTGAATTATATGCCAAAAATTCACGATAGGTGGGTGGAATACGATTCGAATTTCCATTCAAATTCAAACGAAGGGAAATTAATGTAAATTTGTTACCTGGGATGCGATGGAGGGAGACACTTACCACCATGTTAGAGTTTGAGAGATGATCGGCTCGAGGCGAACGCGGCAGAAACTCAGTTGAATGAATATAAATCATCAATATCTTGACTGAGCAATAACGCTCAGAATGCCTTCCCAATTAGGGTTTTAATATAAGAGTGCATGTACCTCGAGTGAGAGAAAGAGTTATTTATACTACTCCCGCAATTTCAAAACAAACTTTTCATTTTGTCATTTTGAACTAAAAAATGAATAAAATCTCTCCACTTTCTCTCTTTCTTACTCCCACTGTTTTAAAATACATGTCGTTTTAGATTTTTTCACACATATAAAGAAAATTAATATATATATAAAAAAGACTTATGTACCCTTAAAAGAATCCAAGTACCTAGACAATTAAATATTTAAACAATAAATAGTATGCACTATGCAATTAATGAATAAGGGTATAATTGAAAAACAAGAGCAAAGATGTCTTGAAAATAGTAAGAAGGTTTTGATCATTCTCAATGTCGAGGTGGTTTTATTTAGAGACAAAAGTAGGTGGGTCTGTTCCTTTTGTGGTTGCTCGACCTATTGGTCGTGCTCGGTTTATACCGTTCAATAATAAAAATTATATTTAAAATATACCACTTACTGTTTAATGCACAAGGGCAATGCTAGGGGCACAAAAGGATTTCACAAAATCAAAGATACAAATTAAGGTGACGATATTTTATTGGTTGCATCGATAGTGGACCCGGCACACTTTAATTAAAAACATCAATGCAATCATAACACATCACTTTGTAAGCTAAATTTTGTGACACTTTTTTGTGACTTTATATTTACCCAATGCACAATCGTAAAAAGTTTGAGTAGTACGTCCTTTGTCACATTGTTATTATTTTCTTTTTAGGTTTGTCTTAAATTAAAGTTTTTGATTGTTTTATTATTTAAAGTGAACAGTGAGATCCACTTGTCATTCTCATAATAAAAGTTATCTACTTATTTTCTCTCTCATACTTTACTTTTTATAATCATAATATTTATGTTTTCTTAATCTTTGTTTAAAAAGTTAAACTAATAACTTTAGTTTGAGTAAGAAGGAATAGTTTACTATTTTATTATACTCTCTTTGTCAAGTTCGTCTTATTTGACTTTTTATGCTTAACATAAATAAACTTAGACAAAGCATTGATGTAGACCTATACATTCTAGTGAAATTCTAAAAATTGTAACCGACAAACCAGCTCGTTTGGTAGCCCGTAAAGATTAACATGTATTATTAATACTTGTACTAATAATCACCTGATTATTTTCTCATTGAATTGAATTAATAATCATGTATACCGTGTTTGGTAATAATAGGATTAAAGTGGTTTATTTTTTATCCTTATCCAAAATCTTGTCTAAGAGCCAAATGATAACTTTCAATATTACTATATATTTCCATATACACGAAAGTGCAGGCTATGTAAATTGTTTTACACGGTGAATACAACTAAACAACTCAAAACAATTTTCAATGAGAAAAATTGTTAACTACAAAATTCATATTTCTTCTGTCCCAAAATAAACTTTTTTTTTAATAGAAAAATTATTAACTACAGATTTCATACTCGTTTTGTCCCAAAATGAATACTCCCTCCGTCCCAAAATGATCTTTCTATTTGGCATTTTTTATTGTCCCAAAAAGTTCTTCTCATTTCTACAATTTAGGCTTAAAAATGCATAAATAAAACATGACTAATGAAGCAAGTGTTCACATCCTTAAAAAATTTTGATTAGTCAAATAAGAAGATTGAGACGGAGGGAGTATTTTTTTTTCAATAACAGGTTCTTGTACTTGTCGATGCATATATCAGTGGAGAATTGCCAAAGGCACAGCCAAAACAGCCAAAACAATGAGGACACTAACATTGCCTGACTTAAGTACAATATATATTAAGGACACTCACATTAAGTACAAGTGTATAATATTCAATATACACTCATTATCAAAGCCCATGACAGTCTGAAATTGTTTTCAGTTTTAGCCACACATCAACATACTCATGACAACAGAAGTGATTTCAGCTGTCCGTCCCAAAATGATTTTCCTATTTATTAAAATGCAGCATGTTTTATAATCCAAAAATTTATTGTGAAAGACAATACTTAGAAGCCTGTAAACATCAACCACATTCAACATTGCTGATTGAACTGCAACATGACTCAGAACTTAAAGATACAGAAAAACAACATTGCCAAAATAGACCAATTCGTTACAAAATAAAACCATGTATGTAAAGCAAATGTTGAATCTGTTTTTTACTTTATAGATAGCAAAAAGAGAGTGAAAAAATGAAAAAGAAATCAAGAAATACCTATTGAAGATCCCATATCTCAATTCCGTAGCCTGCCGTGCTAGAGAGAAGATGAGAAGTTTCGTTATTGTGATCTTGCGTTTGGGTTTATAAGCACGGGTAAAGGGTATAGATGTGAAAGAAGAAAAAGGACGCGTTTTTTTATTAAGCGGCAGTGACCTGGGTAAATAATACTCCACCACCCTTTTCAGCGGGATAAATAACCAGGGGATAAGCTCCTTATCGGCCCAACCCTTCTTATTAATCCAAAACATTAAATCCTACCAAACAATCTTATCTCGTATTATTAATTCAATCTTGTCTTTTATCATCGGCCTACCAAACGGCCCCAATTGATTTACTCATAACAATTTTTAAATTTTATTGTGATCATTAGACGACACCAATGCTTGGTCAAAGTTCATTTATGTTAATCATAAAAAGTCAAAATGAAACAATTTTTTTCGGGATAGAGGGAGAGGGAGTATGTGATACAGGAGTATGTTTTCATTAACTAGGCCCTACAACTAGGGATGTTAAACGAACCGAGCCCGTTCGAGCTCGGCTCGGGATCCGCTCGTTAAAGCTCGGTTCGAATGGGCTCGAAGTGCTATTCGAGCTCGAGCTCGAATTTTTATCGAGCCGGCTCTTGTTCGACGAGCTTTGTTCGAGCTCGGTTCGTGTTCGGCTCGTTAGAGCTCTGCTCGTGTTCAGCTCGTTTAATTCACGAATAACTCGAGCTCGGGCTCGGCTCGATAAGCTCGTTAACACGGTTTATTTTGTTTGCGTTTGACTCGAGCTCGGCTCGGCTCGAGCTCGACTAAATAATCATCATTATTACTTTTGTAATTAATACATATACATTATATGTATATACAACATTACAATTACAAGGAATAAATCATAACTAAAATATTTTTATCTTCAAAATGAATCAAACAACATTAATTGTACAACAACTAAAATTAATTTAATTTTTATACATTCATATAATGATCATATAGCGACTATACACATACAATACAATAATACAATATAGATTGTACAACAACTAAAATTAATTTATTCTATGCACATTCATTATGAAAACGTAGAGATATATACACAATAGTCGGATTTTTTTTTTTCAAAACTAATTTATTATTTTCAAATGTACACATATTTGTCTTATATTTATTTCTCATTGAAATAGAAAATGAAATTAACATCTATTATTGTAGTTATATATGCAAGTATATTTAATTACTCAAATATAGAATGAACAAAATGTTTATCATTGACACATACACACACATATATATTTCACATATAAATGCGTTTGCATGTAAAAAAAAATATATATATATATATATATATATATATATATATATATATATATATATATATATATATATATATTTATGTATATGATATAGTGGATATTATATATACATACATGTAACACATATTTATATATATATATATATATATATATATATATATATATATATATATATATATATATATATATATATATATATATTTATGTATATGATATAGTGGATATTATATATACATACATGTAACACATATTTATATACATAAATATATGTATGTATGATATGTGTGTGTCTATATGGAATATTGGATGTTATATATAAACATACATACATATAGCACATATTTATACTCCCTCTGTCCCTCTCGAATTAGGATTCTTGGTCAACCAATCTATACTTTGACCAATAATTTGAAGAAAAATAATGATCCTAATAAAAATTTAATTTTTATTTTATTTTATCACGATTAATAATAAACTAAATAACTATTTTTAGATTTTCATTAAGATAATTATTTTTCTTCAAATTGTTGGTCAAAGTATAACTTACTTGACCAAGAATCCTAATTCGAGCGGGACGGAGGGAGTATACATTATTATATACTCCCTCTATCCTCCCCGATTTAGGACATTTTGCCATTTTTAGTGTCATACTCGACGTAGTACGACCAAAAAATGGAAAGATAATATTACTTTTGTTCTCATAACCTCCTCCATTCATTCTAGTTCCTCTTAAGTCGGGCGGGACGAAAGCCATATATGTGTGTGTATGTATGATGTATGTATGTATTATATGTATATATACATACATGTAACATATACTATATTATACACCTGGCGTAGCGTACGTTTTACTAAATACAGTTGACTAAGTATAATAGCGTCATTTAAATGCTATATACTAATCAGAAAGTTTGTCTGACTTTGACTTTCAGGGTCAACTCCATAAAACGTTGACCACAATATGAAAACCTACCTATCCCTATGCATTTAAAAAATTGTTATGAATTCACCGTTAGAATACGGTCGGCCTCAACTTTTAAATATAATTGTTAAAACAAATAGTTAACTATTAATAGTTAAATATAATAGTTAGCTATTTATAGTGAAATATAATAGTTAACTATAATTATTAACTACCATAGTAACTATTTGTTCTTAATTTTTTTTTTACCATAATAACTATAATAGTTAACTATAATAGTAAATATAATAGTTAACTATAATGGTAACTACCCTTCAAAAAAAAATATAATAGTAACTATTATAGTTAATTATTATAGTAACTATTACTATTATAAGTATAATAGTAACTATTATAGTAACTATTACTATTATAAGTAATAGTTAACTATTATAGTAACTATTACTATTATAAGTATTATTTATGATAATAGTTAACTATAATAGTTACCCTATATAGTAACTAATACTATTATCTAATACTATTAGCTAATAGAAAAAAATGAAAAGACATTTATTTATTATGGTGGAATTGATGTTGCATCACCAAATGCTTCCTTTCCCCATGACTTGTCTGCATGTCAATACCATGTCTCTCTTCACCAACTTTAATATATACTCTCTCCGTCCCAGCTCACTTGACACTTATTTCCATTTTGAGTTATCTCAGCTCACTTGACACTTCCCAAAATAGCATATCTTTATAATTTTATATTCACTCTACCCCACCTGTAACGCCTCACCCAATTTTAATTTTATATTTTTCATATTATATAATTAAAATATACTATGTGATTTATGTGTGCATTTTATATGGTAAATAATATTTATATCACTTGCATATGTTGGTTGAGTATATGTGTTAATAAGTGTTAGTAATAATATGTGTTTTGGGAATATTAATGTTAAGGGAGTTATTTGTGCTAATGGGACTTTAAGGGGACTTAGTGAAAATTGTAAGTAAAGGGGTTAAAGTGTTTGGAATGAGAATTGAAGGGGGTGGGTGAAACTTTTAAATTCCAATTCATCCTAATCTCCCCATCTCTCTCTCCTTCTCTGTGTAAAAATCATCCTAGGACTCCATTGTTGTGCTGAAGAAAAAGGAAAGGTAAGAAATTTTTTTGTGTAAATTCATATCAATTCAATTACTCCTCCATTTCAAAATCTAATTATATATAAATGTTCAGGGTATTGAATAGAGTATTTCTACCGGGTCAATTTCCATTTTCTTGATATTTCTCCGGGATAGGTAAGTTACTAATTTCCCTATTTATTGATAAAAAGAATCAATCTGAGTTATAGGAAGGTATATGTGATAAATTTATGCATTTTCCCCTTTAGTTTATGAAGCTATTTGAGGTAGGTGAAATTTCTAGGTTTTGGGGGTTATTGAAGTTATGTTCTGAATTGTTGTGAGTTAAGAAGTGTTTTATGGTTGATTTTGGGTGTGTTAAACACCCTAAACAAGTTCAGCAAGTAGGCAGTAATAGTAGAATTGTGGGGTTGGTGTGGTTGTTGTGAAAATTGGATTTTTGGTCAAGAACACCCAGGAACTGAATTCTGGGTTCTGAATTTTGACCTAGGGGGGGCGCGCACCCTCTAGAAGGAGGCGCACGCACCCTCTATCTGAAGTTTTAATTTTGTGTGTTTTGTTGGAGGCGTGCGCTCCCTTTTGGGAGAGGCGCGCGCACCCTCTAAGAATTGGAAAACCATAGCTTCAGTAGTTTGGGGGCGTGCGCACCCTATGGAAGGAGGCGCACGCACCCTTGGCTAAGTTGGCAAGGCTTTATGTTCTGGCTGGAGGAGGCGCGCGCACCCTTAGAGGTGAGGCGTGCGCCCTCCCCTGTTTCAGCATTTTATGAGTTTCTTTTATTCTTAAATATTAGGAACAATAGGGAGTACTTGGTATGTGTGATGAGATTTTATATTGCTAAGTAGATAATTGTTTTAAACTCTTCATGACTACTAGAAGATGAGTTAATGAATGATGCATATTATATGTGTTATAAGTGAATTTGATCATTTTATGCAATTATGCGTAAGTGATGTACATGAGTAATGATCTAGTCCCTTACTTTGGGCCTAGTATTAGTTTTATAATGTCAAGTAAATACTACTTGTGTACTTGGTTGTGAGTCCAGCTGGTTTATGTGTTTCGGGGGTGTATAGGTTCACGTTTATTATGAGAGCCGGGGCTGAGTAATAACCGTGAATCTATGCATCTGTGACCGTTTGCTCCTACTATTGATCACAGTAGGGGTCTAGCTTTCTCAATGATTGGAGCATTAAGCACAATGATTGAATAGCTCTTTTGTTCTTGGTTCTTGGTTTGAGATACTGGATAACGGGTCTCCTCTGATTTTGTGAAGCGGCCTTCAACATGAAGATCGACATCAACGTTATTATGGGGTATGGAGTAATAAGGAGGAAAGAAATATCCTTTGTAATGTGTGCTTAGCTATACGTGTTGCTTAATGAGTAGGAGTAACTACTCATGTGATGTGCTACGTGATATATATATTGTTAATTAATTGCTTCCATGCTTCATTTATATATGTAGGCATATCATGCTATTATAGTAGTAACTTACTGAGATTTTTTTTTCTCACCCCGTTTATTATTTTTTTGTTTTCCTTAGATCCAAAGAAGGCTAGCGATAGCTCGAGGTGAGGACCGTAGTATCCAGTTCTGGTGCTAAGGGAAATTTCTTTTGGGTAGGCTATTATACTTTTGTTTGTGAAGACGTTGGTTAGACTGAGTATGTTAAACTCAGAATTTTTGGGGTACAGTTGTATATATGTAACTAAAGTAGTCTTCTTTTGTTTACCGGCTTGTATGCCGAGTAATGGAAGTATAGAAGTTAGTTTTTGGTTATGTAAAGTGGTAAGAGGTGGTCAAGTGTTGAACCATCTTAAATAGTGTGTCTCCAACATCATTAGAGGAGTGTAGTAGTAAGTTAGTTTTAAATTTTACCCGTTTTAAGTGTGGTGACGTGTCTGAATTCTTTGGTTCATATCAAATCTGAGAATTCGGGGCGTTACACCACCACTCACCACACAATTTAATCAACCAACACTACTATTTACCCCATTCATTATCTCTCTTCATTTTCTACCACACATTTTTCTTATTTTATTCATTCTCCTTATTAATGATTTAACAATCATTTTTTAATTTTTATGAGAATTAATAATTTAGTGTAAAATATTAGTTAAAGTTTAAGTAAATTTGATAAGTAAATAAAAATTTAGGACAGAATGAGTACATTACAACCTGATGGTATATATACGATTCAATTAATCGTTTGTAATATGAGAAGTTAAATGAACAAGAGTTTTTCAAAAAATAAATAAATAATAATAAACAGGAGGTTACAATTGTAAATTAGACACATATTTTGAGATTAAAAAAAAAATAAAAAAAATAAATAGAGTTTTTGTTCAAAATGCAGAGAATACTTATCAGAGCTCGGTAAGGCTCGAACTCGATAAGCCTCGGTCCGGGTTCGGTAGGGGCTAGTGTTCTTGCCGGGCGGGTTCGGGTTTGGGCAAACCCGGCCCGTTCCCGACCCGCTGCATTCCCTAACTATAAGCCCTACTTTGCAAATCCAAGTAAACTTGGAGGGCAGTATAGTGCTATATTTTCCCCCTCTTTCTCCCTCTCGCAGTTGTTAGCCAATTAAGATGGTTTGCAAAATTGCACTGGGCGCACAAAACAGAACCACCCCGCCCGCCCTCCCGCCACCGTTCGCCATCGTACACCAACAAAAAGATCTACGCCATCCCTTCCGCGCATAAACTTCGTTTTCTTCCATTTCTCCACATTTTTCTCTCTCATATTCTATCTCTCTCACCTACCTCCCCCATTTCTATATTTCTTCAACACACACTCCTCACCATCCTATCCGAAATTAGGGCAAATCACATCCTCGTCTCTCCGCGTAAGACTCGATTTCGAGAGCCGCCATTGATGATTTTGGAATGTTGATGGATGCCGTTACGTTCCGTTGAGGTTATATCGTTATCCGTTCCATGGACTCGATCTGGAGTCGCAATGTCGTTCCAAGCGCCTCTCGTTCGATCACCGCGGTGTTCTTCGCTTTTGGTTTCGTTGTGGCCAGGTTCCTCCTTGATCGATACATATTTCGTGTAAGATCTTTGTTACTTTATCCTAGCATGACTTATTTTGTTATGCTCATATTTTTTTTAAATCAGAATAGCAGTGCAACATAGTCAGAGTTTTTAGCCTGTTGAAGTTTAATAAATTATCTGAGTGATTACGAAGCTTTGTTTTGAATTTCTTGCCCTCCATGTTGTCGTTTCTGGATATGATACCTGTTATAAAAATTGTATGCGTTTAATGAATGACCAGCTATACTAAGACCATGTTTGGCAACTCAATTCCAAGCCTAAGAGTAATTTTAGCATGTCGAATTCTTTTCGTTCTTCCAAATCCAAAGCTTGGAAATGAGTTCCCAAGCATACCATAGGCGATGCGAAGTATTAAGTGATGTTTATGTGTCCATGAACATGGACACAATTTGTTAATTTGAAGAAATGACTGGATGCTTATGATACTTGTGTGTTCATAACTTGGACATGATGCCTTTGAATTATGGTGCTAATATATGATAAGATGTAAACAATTTAGATAAAGATCATCAGCTAGCTCAGTAAGAATTATTGGAGATGGTCTCGTATTTGTTCTAACTGAACCCTGCTGATTGCGAAAGAGTGAAGGGAAGATGGACGAACAGTGAAGGCATTTTGGTAGAAAATGAAGAATTTTTCATCCAAAAAGGGGGAGGGGGTAGTGGATGAGATATCCACCAAAATAAAGAGTACAATGTATAAGAAAAAGAGAAGCAAAATAACATAATTAAAATAACGGTAAATTATGAAGGAGCCACCTTCCAGTCCCATGTCAAATCCTCCAAAGGCACACCCTTGAACTTCCTTTAAACTTTAGCTTGAAGAGAAGCTAAAAAGATAACATGCGCCTGCAGAAGACTTGAGCTTAGCCATCCTATAGTGATAGCCTTAAGTTTCTTTCAAATCAAGTACTGAACACACAAAATTCTACAACACCTTTTCTCTATTCCTTTTCTTGAATCCCTCCATTTCTGAATCACTGAATTTCCATAGAGCCTTGGCTTACACAAAGCTCCCCAAGTACTGAACACACCCACCCACCCAAAGCCAATCTATATTGTGATGAAGGAGTAATTGTTCCTGTGTTTCGCTAGGCACCGTGCAATGATGCAAAGAATACACAGAATATGGATTTCTGTTGGTTTTGGACGCCTCCTAAATGGTACTCATACTTTCAAAAATAAATTCAGAAAGTGGGAAAGGATTGGGTTCATTAGGTCAATAGAAGAATTCATAATGTTTTTCATCACAATTGTACATTTACATTGTTCAATAGTTTAAATTATCATACAAAAACACCCACAGGGGCGGACCTTCCATAGTAGGAGGGGGTGCACGTGCATCCGGTGAATTTGTTATATTAAGAAGAAAAAAATGAAAGTTTTAATAAGATATATTCATTGTGCACCTCCAGATAGGAAACTTCCTGGCTAGTTCAGTTGGTTAAGCTCCTGTATAACCACATTCAAAGACTCATAGACACAACTTCGAATCCCATATCCTACACTTTTGGTGTTTTTTTTACCCTTCAAATATGGGCTGAGTTTATTAAATGATATCATGTTTATTTTAAATGTACTAATTTGTCTCAAAATATTATCTCATTTTCTTTTTGTTTGTCCGAAGATGAGTCTCGTTTTTAAAATTAAAGACTAAATTATTGAATTTTAAAAACTTATATAATTTTAAATGATTGAAATGTCAAATATCAATTTGAGAAGGAAAGTGTACAATTCATTTTTCCACGAGTTGCCAAACATACTGTATACTATAATGTTTTCTTAATTTAAACTTATGCAATGTAAATTGTGCACCCGGTGGTTGAGAATTCAAGGTCCGCCACTGAACACCCATCATGTCTCATTGTGCTCCTGCTTCTCTTGATTCAGCTAATTACTTTGTATTCATTTGTTCCAAAATGATCCTTTTAAACCTGCTACGAGTTTCGCTTTTCAATGAAACGTTGGCCGCTCATCATGCACCAATGTGCACTTGCAATGATATTATATCAACACTAAAGATATTCTGATCTATATGCCACTCCCTCTGTCCCAATAGAAGAGGTGAGTAATCTTTGTAGGGCCATCCCAATTGAAGCGTAACATTACTCTTTCGCGAAACCTTTTCACTAAAAATTGTTCCCCCCCCCCACCACCTTATTGTAACATAAATATTGCCGACTTGTTTGAAATGAAATGTTTTAAGGGCAATTTGAAATATCTGTAGATGTTTAACCATTATCTTTAATTGTGTTTAGTCAAATGCTACTATTCTGTTGGGATGGAGGTGTACAAAAACTGCAACCTCCTTAAAAAAAACAAAAAATGGACACTCCTCTTGGATGGAGGGCTTAAACCTTTTTTATCATGTGGATTTTTCCTGTTCTGTAGACCTGTAATTCCATATTGTTTGATCAGGGGCTGGGCAAATCGCTTGAAAACAGTCACAGTAAAAACAAAAAACCTAATGTATAGACTTGGAAGCAGCTTATTATGAAACGGGAGGTTGGGGTGGGGGGGGGGGGGAGAGAAACAACATTACAATGCATATTTGACCGGATTTTCACGATAATCATTTTATTTGCTTTTAACATCTTTTCAGAGGCTAGCCATTTGGTTCTTGAGCAAAGGGAATGCTCCATTGAAGCACAATAAAACGACAAGAGTCAAGATAGCGAAATTTACTGAGTCTTTATGGAAGCTAATGTACTATGCCACCATGGAATATTGTGTCTTAGAAATTGGTTACCACGAGCCATGGTTCACAGATATAAAAGCATACTTCGCAGGCTGGCCAAATCAAGAGATGAAGTAAGTGTTGTTTTCCTTGAACTTTATTGAATGCAATCTGTTAAGAGTTAACGTGACGAGGTCGTTCGGTCTTAGAACGATGAATCCATGTCAGATATCATAATATGGATACTGTCTTGCAAAAAAGAACAATCATGTTTTAATTTTAACTTTTATTCACTGGGATTATTTTTTGGTATAGTAAATTATAGAAAATGTGGAGGTTCTACATTCCTAATTATGGTTTAATAATCTTTTCTTGTGTATATTATAAAGCTTTTATTACTGAAAAAGCAGTGAGGAGTTTAGGTGGGAATGTGGGATAACAACTTGCTCTTTCTAAATTATTCGGTAATGATATTCTTGATGTTTGAAATGGTCAGAAGTTGGACTATCTTCTGTAATATCAAACAAGGAATCGCAGATGCAGATTTCATTTTGTCTGTCTGAGGATGGCATGTAGCCGTTTCCTACATCGCTATTGCAGAAAAGTCATTCATCAATTGCTAGTAAAATTGCTTGTGCATAATACATAAATAAACATTATTACTAGTAACATTTTTTTTGCTTACGATTTATGTTTTATAATGAGTTTTGATCTTTATTGTTTCCAATGATGTTATATTTTTGCATTTCCAAAAGTTGTGGTAATCCTGTAATTTTTAGATGAGTAAACTTGGCAATTCAATAAAAGATGACAGCCTTTCATTCACAACCCCTAGTGAGATAACCTGTTGCATTTATTTATCATTCCAGGTTTACGCTAGAACTTGTGTATATGTGCCAATGTGGCTTCTACATCTATGGCATAGGTGCTCTCCTTGTGTGGGAAACTCGAAGGAAAGATTTCGCAGTAATGATGTCTCATCATATAATCACAGTTTTCCTGATTGGATTCTCATACATCACAAGGTATCTTTCTGTTTGAGATTCAGTTTTTGAATCAGTTGCTGTATAGTACTCGTCTGTCCCACAAAATGAGTTTCATTGCCATTTTTGTTTGTCCAAATAATAGAATCGCAATTCTAAAAGAGGAAATAAGTTTATTGCAACTTCATGAAGGGACACACAAGTAAAGCTACATCCTTCGAAAGCTACTTGTCAAAGGCGACTCATTTTGGGATGGAGGGAGTAGGTTGCATATTGATAAACAAAATTATAATACCTCGCAAGTCCACGAGCTATCGTCATAGCAATATGCAAACTCAAGGGTCAAACCATAGAGACTTTGATTGATTCTAAGTTATTTGACTCTTTTAATTGCAAATAATAAGAAGATAAATAATACTAAAAAAAATAAATGATCAACATAAACTAGCATATAATTGATATTATACGAACATGGATTCACAAATATCTCCCCTATGATCAATTTCACTAAGATGTCAATTATTTTTGGTGTTCGTTATTATTTTTTGTCTTCGTTCACTTTTGTAAAAGCTCCACCCTCTCAGGTTATGACTTTAATGATCTACTTGTACTGTGTTTTCTCCTAAGTCCACACAAAATAAAAAGAATCCATTATGAACAATAAGAACATAATGAACCTGAATCATAATCGGGCCCTTGCCTCTAAAATCACAATTCAATTATCACAAGAATGGCTTACATGCAATTAACTCGCCCTAGCGCAATTAATTACACCCACTATACATCAACTATGCACAATATTCCGGACTATGGAACATAAAGTATTGGAAGAATTAAAACCTTGCGACGAACACAACAAATATATTGAACTAAATAAAATTAAACATTATTGAATCATAGGGTTGATAATAACAGTTACCTCCAATCTCTATAAAACTTTCAAAATATTTACAAAATATATGATTGATAAAGATTACAAAAAATAAAATAAAAATAAACTATCTAGTATTTATAGAAGAAAAATAGCCTAAACCTAAAAGGAATAATAAAAGAGTACTAGAATAGTAAAAGAAATAGAAAATTAATAAACAAAATCCTAAACTAAAAAGAGTAGTCAAAGGATATTATAATAAAGAAACCAAACTCCTTCTTCAACTTGACTTGGGGTTGTTTTGGGGCTGATTTTTGAATTTCCGTAATAGTCCCTGATATTTTGATAAATTCCACTTTAGTCCCCAGACTTCAAGAATTCTAGAAAGTCCCCAAAGTTACAGTTTATTAAAATTTGGTCCCTAGGCTTCATTAGATTTTGCACAGCAGATCCTGAGCTTCACAACATTACTCAATTAAGCACTTTTTTGCCCTTTCTTGTAGATTGAGCACATAATCACCCTAGACAACAAAAACACAAAAGAAACCAAATCAAATAACAAACGCTTGAGAACTAAGCAATAATTAAGCCTAAAAGTACCCAATAAAATGAGTAAGAACTCATTCATCACATATTATTATTAGTGTTAAGCATTCTTTGCCTTGTAGAGGTCATTGAGTCCTTGTGGCATCTGGGATATCAAAGAACCTTTATAGTGGTTTCTTTAAACCCTAAGGGATCTTGAAGTATATTAGAAATCAGATCAGTCTCACTCTCTCCTTTTTTTGTATCTTCCCCATTTTGTATATGCATGTGCCGATTTCGCTTTTTATTTCATTTAGCCAATGTTTTATGCATGCCAAATACTCCCTCCGTTCTATAACAAATGTAACAAAAATAGAAAACACAGGTACTAAGGTAAAGTAGTATAATATTGATAGTGGAGTAGAGTCGTGAGTATATAAAGTGGGTTGGAATGGTGATTGGGATAGTTGTTATGAGTATGACATGTGGGTCCCATTGAATATATAAGTATTACAGTTTGTCCATTTTTGGGTAGTAACATTTGCCACGGGACGACCAAAAGGGAAGAATTGGTTATGGGACGGAGGGAGTAGGTTTATTGCTGTCATAGATCATGTTGAATCTGATGCAGTAACTATAGTTGAATAATCTTTGTTAGTATTCTGTTTTTTTGTAGTGCATTGTGATTCACATCTATAGATGGTATCCTCAATCTTAGACTAGCAACTTAGCAAGCATGCCTTGCATTTGAGGTGTTGCATCTTCAGGCCCAATTTTTTTTTATTACCACTCTTAGAATATGTGTTGGCCCACATTGCTCTTCCTTGTAGGAAAGTTGCAGAGATCGGACTCTTGATTCCAAAATCTTGCACGTCAGTTTAGGCAAATGTTGCAAAGTTAAGGTTATAATTGGATATCCATAACTTGCTTTTGAAAAGTCACATTTTTCGTAAACAGGAACACCCTCCACCTACTTTCTTTATCAAATCAGAAATTAAATTTCTGCTATGAATATCTTGCTGCCCTCTATGAATTCGACGCTTACATTTTCTGTTCAGGCTAACTTAAGTCCTGAAGATCTTAAAAAAGGACCTATATGGCAGTTGACACTTAAAGCGACTTCAGTTCGAAGTGTTCTGTTGGAATATTTTTTTAATGTTTTAAGCGGAGTGGAATGGAGGGCATGAGTCCATTTGCTGTTGGCTAAAAGTAGGGTCACATCTTGGACCTTAATGTATAACTGCAAGATAATTTTTCTAGGTGGAAAGTGCAATTATCATTTCCAGTCATAGCATTTGTTCTGTTATTCCCCTTGTGTAAGTATTTAAAAGGAAATCGTTGAATTTAATTTTTTTAATAAATCAAAATTTTCATTGAGACAGGTTCTTTCGAATCGGATCCGTTGTTCTTGCGCTACATGACGCAAGTGATGTTTTTATGGAATCAGCCAAACTTTTTAAATACTCAGGGAGCGAGCTGGGAGCAAGTGTATTCTTTGGATTGTTTGCTATTTCATGGTTCATATTAAGGCTGATTATCTTCCCATTTTGGGTCATAAGATCCTCAAGGTTTACCCTTCAACCTGACGTGGCATTCTTTTTACTTAATATCTACTGATCTTGCATCCTTTCTCACAAATTTCTGTGTTTGACGTTCCCAGCTATCATCTTTGTCAGTGCTTGAGGCTGTCAGAGCTGTATGATGTGTTCTTGTATTACACCTTCAATACAATGTTGCTGGCCCTACTCGTGTTCCATGTATATTGGTGGATTCTCATATATGCAATGATAATGAGGCAGCTTAAAAACCAAGGACAAGTTGGAGAAGATATACGATCTGGTAATCATTCTTATGATGTTTATCTCTCATTCTTAATTTCCCTCAACAATAATCTCTTAGGAGGCGTTTGGTTCGTGGTAAAGTGGGGGAATGGAATGCCCAATTCCCTTTGACCAATTCCATTGCCATGTTTGGTTCATTTTTTTCAAAATTTCCATTCCATTGGAATGATCAATTCCTTCAAATGAAGGAATTCACCATTCCATCATAAAATGGGAGGAATGCTCAATTCCATCCATTTCATTCCATTGATGGAATTGAAGAAATTAAAATAATAATAATAATAATAAATAATAATAATAATAATAATAAATAATAAAAAATAATAATACTACCTCAGTCCCTAAATGAGTGTCCAAATTTCATTTTAAGGGACACTGAAAATCTCAACTTTTTTGTACAATTTGGTAGCAAAGATTCATATATAATCTTGTAATCTCATTTCAGAACATTTAGTTTTGCACGTATAAAGAAACCGGTGAAAAAAAATTCGAAAAAAAACATTTAGGGACAAAGCTGTGTTAAAAAAAGACACTCATTTTGGAACAAAGATTTCTTGAAAATGGACACTCATTTAGGGACAGAGGGAGTAATAAATAATAATAATAATAATAAATAATAATAATTATTATTATTAATAAATAATAATAATAAATAATAATAATAATAAATAATAATAATAGTAATAAAAATAAATAATAATAATAATAATATGAAATAATAATAATAATAATGTTAATAATAAATAATAGTAATAATAATAATAATAATAATAATAATGAATAATAATAATAATAAAAATAAATAATAAAAATAGTAATAAAAATAAATAATAATAATAATAATTTTAATGATAAATAATAATAATAATAAATAATAATCATAATAATAATAATAATAAATAATAGTAATAGTAATAATAATAATAATAAATTATTATTATTATTATTATAATAATAGTAACAATAATAAATAATAATAATAATAATAATATTTATTATTATTATTGCTTATTATTATTATTACTAGAATAATAATAATAATTATTATTATTTAATATATTATTATTTTTATTATTATTACTTATTACTCCCTCCGTCCCACCGAAAATTGCAAAACTTACCAAAATGGGCGTCCCATAGAAATTGCACATTCCATAAATGGAAAGTTTTTAATACTTTTTAATTAATGGGTCCCACTTCTCATACTCACATCCACTAACCCACTAATTATTCCCTACCCCACTTTCTCTCTCCCACTCAACTATCAACACTCACAACACATCACTTTTTTCACTTTTTCCCTTAATTCTTGTGCCATAATTTTTTTTTGAAGTTTCCGGCGGGACGGAGGGAGTATTATTTATTATTATTATTCAATTCCAACAGTTTTGTCTTGAAACCAAACATGAATTACCAAGGAATTGAATGGCAATTCAATTCCATTCCGTGCCAACCAAACACAAGGTTTGACCAATTTTTTTCCTTTCCAATTCCTTCAGGATTCCCATTCCATTGACCATTCCATTCCTTCATTTTTTTTCTGCCGAACCAAACACCCCCTGAAGCTCCTGGTGGTGCTTCTTGGTAATACCCTTTGAAATGAATTAAAAATTCTTAGGGATCTACATCTGTGTGTGTGTGTGTGTGTGTTTCTTGAAGTGTGACATGGCTGATCGTTCATGTTTCCAGACATTAGACTTTATTATTACTCCATCCATCCCTAAATGAATATCCAAATTTCATTTTAAGGGACATACTGAAAATCTCTATTTTTTATATTCCCTCCGTCCCAGAGTATATGTTCACCCTCCCATTTGCATGCAGATTAGAAAATAGTGGAAGTGATTTAAGTGTTGTGAGTATAAAAGTAAAGTAGGAGAAAGAAAATAGTGAAGATTCTTTGCCATTTTAGGAAGTGGACATATACTCTGGACAAACTAAAAAGAAAAGATGGACATATACTCTGGGACGGAGGGAGTACAATTTAATGCCGAAGATTCATATATATTTGTGTAATTTTCTTTCCAAACATTTAATAAAAAATTAAATTCCACCCCGTTCCCCCTGTGTGTGTACTAATTCTCAAGGGATTATTCTGTATGATGAATTTGCATATGTTATACTCCCTCCGGCCGAAAATGATAGTCTTGTTTGACTTTTCAAACATTTTAAGGTTACATTATGAGTTTAATTTAGTGATTTTGAAGCCTTAATTTTGGAAATAGGACTAACTTTTAGGGACAAACAAAATGTGGAAATGGGACTATCGTTTTGGGACGGAGGGAGTAGATGCCCATAATTCTTTTAGTGTTTGTGTTGACTATGGACTCCCCACCCACATCATGTTTTTTGTTCAGCTATAGTTGGCTTCTTCACTGGAGCCCTTCATACAGCTATGAACTTTGTTGTAGATAGATCTTCAAAACTAGTTTATATCTGACATTATCAATGCCCCCATTGACTTTTCTCTGCTTAAATTTACAGATTCTGACGATGATGGCTAGTTGGAAGCTTCTGCCAATTTTTTATTCACATTGAGATATGTTCATCCCGGGAAGATCACTTTTGACTTGTTTGTGGGTTTACATCTCTACGTCATTTTTTGCCAGGTTGGAATTCTTATATATCAAAATTTTGATCTTTTACTTGTGATAGAAAATAGGAGGAACGACCAGCTAGTATCTCATTTCATAACATTTAATTTGAAGGTGTACAAGTAGTTGCATAATATTGTAGAATATTATTGCCTCAATCCCATTGTGGTGATCCGTTTACAAAATCATTAATTTTTATTTTCCTTGGTAGACAGAGAATCACTAACAATAGAAGAGCTTGAGTTTCTTGGATGATGAGTAGAGCGAGTGACTTGGTGAATTTTGTTTGTCGTTTCGTGTGGGTTTGCCTTACCGCTCCATGTTCTGTGTTTTTTCTTTTTCTTCTCTCCCCCCCCCCCCCCCCGGTTATAAATCAACATTAATCCTTTATTTTGCATGAAAGTATTGAGGAAGTGGATGTTACTTGATGATTTAGCTGAACTGAAACTCAAAATAGAAATTATGATTCAAGTTTTTTTTTTTTTTTTTTTTTTTTTTTTTTTTCACATTCTCCCATCCGTCTGAAAGTCCGAAAGTGAATGCTTGAAAAATTCTCAAATTCTCTCTGCCTCAAAATGAATGTACAAAAAATTTCAAATTTGCTTTTAAACAGAGAATAAATAGATTGTTTTGATATTTTTCTGACATTCATTTTGGAATGGAGAGAGTATATACCTATGGCCCCAAGGGTTTGGGATTTTGATTGTAGTTGGCTTGGCCTAGCATAAGTAAGGGGAAATGGGAATTAATTGTCTGCAAATGGATTTCTGTCTTCACGTTTCCTACTTTCCTAAGAATATTATTGAGGGGTTAGAGAGGAACAAGTGTCTAAACGTGAAGACTAAATTTTGACCTTTATTTTGAACAAGGGTTTGGAATGGAGATAGTAAGGTTGAAAGTATTTGACCTCTTAATTAATTAATAGGGCAAATTGCCAATTAGTTACTTGAGTTTGTCGTCAAGTTTCAATTAGTTACCCAGTTTGTGTTTCGGTCAATTTAGTTATCGAATTTGTCTTTTTGTTACAATTCGGTGTAAAATTAGTTAGTTCGTCAAAAACTTAACGAAAATAACGAAAATAGATGAAAAGATGTAACAAACTTTTACCAAAATTGCGATGATCACCCCTATAGTTTATATTGTTTCAGTTTGCCTCACCCTTATAAATTTTCCAGAAAAATATACTCCCTCCCCTCCCCCCCTCCAATCGTTAACAAATACGCTCTCTCTCTCTCCCTCTCTCCAGCCCACGGCCTCTCCCTCCGCAGCCGTCAAATTCTCCGACTCCGGCAAAGATGAGCCAAGGAGGGACCGCCAACTCATCAACGTGTACACGGTGAACCAACCAAAACAAGTCCCCGCCGGCAAGAGCTTCTTCTCCGGCCAAACTCCATCAAATCGGGCGAATTCCGTGCGATTGGCTTCAAATCGGAGGAGGCCCAGGTGAGATCAGTTCGGTCGTTGAACGTTGAGGTAGCCGTTGACGCCGTTGCCGTGTTCCGCCGAGGTCGCCGACGCCGTTGCCGATATCCATTGACGCCGACGCCATTGTTACAGATCTGTTCCTTTTTTTTCTTTTTTTTTTTTGAACCCAATTCTAGGTTTGATTTTTGTCTAATTATGTGGTGATTTCTGCGTTTTAAGCTGATTTCTTTCAAAATAAATAGATTGGATTGAAATAATTTCTAAATCCAGTTCACTTTCAAGATTCCTCCGTTTCATTTGCTTTTGATTTCTGCGTTTTTTTTTTAAGCTGATTTCTTTGATCTGGGTTGGTTCGCTCTGGGTTTGTTCATGTTTTAGAAACCCAGATCTGCAGTTGGTTTTGATTTGAAGATTGCACTGGTCGTCGTGGTGGCACTGCGGTGGTTCTGATGGCGGGCATGGTGGCACTACGGTGGTTCCGGTGGCGGGCATGGTGGTTATCGTGGTTGCCGGACTTGGGCTTATTATTGTTGTTGGTTAGAAATAAGATAGCTCTTAACATTCGTTAGTTTAGGGGTGTAATGGAATAATTTAAACTTTAGGGGTGATCATAGCAATTTTGAAAGAACTTTGTTACGTTTTTCATCAATTTTCGTTAGTTTTTTGACAAACAAACGGATTTTACACCAATTGAAACAAAAAGACAAATTCAATAACTAAATTGACCGAAACACAAACTGGGTAACTAATTGAAACTTGACGACAAACTCAGGTAACTAATTGGCAATTTGCCCTAATTTTAATACCATTTCCGTCCGAGAATAAATCAAGACTATATATTCATCGAGACATATGGAGCAGGTTGTAAGATTATGTACTCTCTTCATCCTTCATTCTAGGGATGGCCAACTCCGGTTCCGGTTCGCCATTTATATGAACCTTAACCGGCCCTTGATTACACCGGTTCCGGTTACCACAATCCGGTTCCGGTTAATAATGAATAAACAAGTTAAAAATTATTGAAAAACAAGGGATTTTCGGCCCGGTTCCGGGTCCGGTCCGGTTCGCCATTTATGTGAACCTTAACTGGCCGGATGACTGGCGGTTCCGGTTACTCCGGTTCCAGTTTATTCGCCGGTTTGCTCCTGTTCCGGGCTTCTCCGGTCTGGTTCCGGTCCGGTTCGGCCATCCCTTCATTCATAAGTGAATTTCTAAATTACTTTTTAAGAGACATTTGAAAAAAATTTCTATTAATAATTTAGTGGCAGAAATTCATATAATTCTCTTTTTAGACATTTAGTTTTGCAAGTATAAAGGCACTAGTGAAATTAAAAAAAAAAAAAACATTTAGGAACAAAGTTAATTTTGAATAGACATTTATGCATGGATAATTTTTTTGAAAATAGACATTCATTTAGAAACATATAGGTACTAAATTTTGTCCTTTAGAGAAAATAATGCCTGCTCTCTCCGTCCCATTTTAAGATTCATAAATTTCTTAAGTGTGTGTCCCAACTTAAGAGTCAAAATTCAAAAGAAAAATGATTTATGCTTCTTTCTTTAATGGATCTTACATGTCATACACACAACTATTGACTAACTATTTCCTACCCACTTTTTATACTCACAACACTATACCCCACTGTTTATATTATATAATGAAAACATTTTTTTTCTTAAGTTTTGAACTCAAAAAGTTTGACTCTTAAGAGCGTGTGTAATGGTGAGCGATTTTTTGGCTCATCCGGTGAGCGAATCTGGTGTTTGAGCGAACTTTTGCTCACAGAAACTGACATTTTGTAGTGGTGAGCGATTTTTTTGTTTCACAAAAACATTTTTATTAACTTAAAATTAATATTTTAACTCTATATGAATTATTATTTAAATTACCTTTTTATTAGTCCTTATTACCAAAAAAAAAAATAGTACTAATATTATTTTACTCTATTATTGTATTACCGTAGTTAAATATTATCTTGAACACACACTCATAAATAAACATAAATTCTGATATTTAAATCATTAAACACACACACTCATAAATAAACATAAATTCTGATATTTAAATCATTAAACACACGAAAATAATAAAGTAAAATACCACACACATAGCAAAACATAGGTGTGCGTAACATATACAGTTTCAAACTCTATTTATAGCTAATAAAAAAATGTGAACGTTTCTTATATTTTGCATAAACAATGTCGTTCAGGGTTAATCAAACTTAAAACACATATAGGGATTTGAGTGGAAAATTCGGTTACCACAATATACGAGTTGAACTAATTTTCGCTCACCAGATTAAATGAATTTTACAATTTTACTTGGTGAGCGAAACACATGACCTAAAATGGGACAGAGTTGAAGGTGGAATCTCGAATGTTCGAGGTAGGAGCCTTTAAACAAAGAGTGTATAAGAAACTCATAGAAGGGGTCCTACACTCCTACTTCGAGTTAAGTTAAAAAATACCTAGTCACAAACTTATGTCAAGTAGGTCAAATACTGAACCGTCCATAAGTCGATCCCGTCGTCTTTATCAGAATGCCAGCTGTATATTTTTTTTTAATTTTTGTCTCATTTAAAACATTAAAAATTAAGAAAAATGCGATGTGTTACGAGTGTAGATGGTTTGATAAGAGAGAAAGTGATGTATAGAATAGTTAGTGGATAATTGTTGTGAGTATGACATGTGCAGTCCACAAACAAAAAAATATAAAAAACTTTCCTTTTTAAATTGACAAAAATTTGTATGAGAACACCATGACCCGTCTCATAGTAGAGACGAGTCATTTTTGACCTGGACCCATGACCCACAGGCAAAATAATACTAATAATAATAATATTTTTTCTTTTTTTTTTCTTTTTTTTTTGGTTTGTCAAATGTAATAGTTATTATAGCTAAATGTAACAAACGTGTTACTTATATGTGTTGGAAAAATATGTAGTGTGTGAAGGAAATTGTGTATTTTTCCTTACATGAATCGTTTGCAATTGGCAAAGATTATTGTGGGTTTATTTCACTCCGTGTGAATACTAAAATGATATATCTATATGTCCAATTTAAGATTGGATGAGAAAGATATAATAGCTCAAATTGGTGGGTTGAAAGTGTAAATTATACAATTTAACCCCACTATTGATGTGTCATGATTCCTTAGATTAATTGGAAAATTAATTGGGATCATTACATTGGTGTTGTGGTTACAAAATTGTGGAATAAAGCCACATAAATACAAGGTAATGAATCACAAATTAATTTATGAATTAATTGGAAAATCATGGTTTTGTTGGTGGAGCTATAAAAGACATACCCACTAGTCTTTGGAAAGAGATGAGAAAAAAAGAACACACAATTGAGATTTTTTCCTTCAATCTTCTTCCTCCCTCTTGCAATTTGTTCATCTTCTTCCTTTGGCCTCCTAGAACAAAATCAACGGTGATATCGTCCAAGCATATTAGTTCATTTCGCCGGAAGGCTTAAGTGCGAAGTGGTTCCGGTTAATCCGTTTTATCCTGGGAGACTAACGCCCGTGAAAACCTCAAGCACTCGTAGAGAGGAGGACGAATTAGTCTTAAGGAGAGTGTGTTCTCACACGACTCGGATACAAGAGATCAAAGATGGACAAACCCAATGAAGAGATCAAATACGGTTGTATCGTTCCTTTTATGTTTTTCATAATTGTTGTATATTGTATTTTCAATATGTAATCGTTTTCCTTTCAATATTTACAAGATATATTCCAACAATCTTAAGACTAATTCACTTGTTGAGAAAGGATTGCAGATTACAAGGATCTTGTGGCGTGATGGCTACGGGAGAAAGGATGAAAGACGGTGAGGAACAATGGGAAAGAAAGCAAGAAAATTTCTGCACAGATTTTTCTTGACCAGCTGTAGTAAAACAGCATTTTCTGCTTTGTTAACCGTTGGATTGGGTCAAAAAATTTTGTGCATGTTCACGACTCATAGGAGAATATTCTGAACGGTGACGATTGGAATCTATAATGTGAAAGTGAAGATAAAAATTTCAGAACAAAGAAGTTTTTGTGAACTAAAATACTAATTTTAATTTTTGTTTAATGAGATTAACAAAGATGGAAATATTGATGCTCCGTGACATCAACTATGTTTGAATGATTGTATAAACCAATTGTGGCTATGCCTCATGAAGTGGTTATACATCATGTGATATGTTTCTTATGGTTCGTTTCGTATGAATCATAGTGAAGATATTGGAAAGTTCATTGGAACTTAAAACGTTGAAAGATTAAGTCTTTAACGTTATGTTGACAAAAATAATAGGGCTTCTTTTGAGAAGTTGTTAAAACCTATTATTGTCCATGGTACGAAGTTCACAAAGATTAACATAATAAGGCTTCTTGAAAAGAAGTTGTTAAAACTTATTATTGTTAATAGTGACAAAAGTTACAAAGATAAAAACAATAGAGCTTCTTGAAAGAAGTTGTTGAATTCTATTGTTGTGAAGTCACAAATACTAAAACTATAGGGCTTCTTGGAAGAAGTTGTTAAAACCTAATAGTTGATGAGTGACTAATGTCATGAAGACAAAAACAATATGACTTCTTGAAGGAAGTTGTTAAATCCTATTGTTGTTGATGATGAAAAATGACACAATATTTAGAAGGAGGACTTCTAAAAGAAATTGTGTATTATGTGAATGAGAATGTAAATGTCTCGAATTTAGAGGTACTCCAAAATGAGACATTTAATTTTGAAATAATTAATCTCTAATAATAATTCCATTAAGGAATTAAGAGGTTTATTAAGATGGGTTGTTACAAGAAATAAATTGTGATAATTCTCTTATTGAATTAGCAATTTATTCTTGGAGTAAATTCTCTAATTAAGTTAGAGAGTTATATTTGTAACAACAAAGTAATAATTTGGTGTTAATTGTTGAAAAATTAAAGCCAATGTTTTGAGGGAAGGCTCCTTGTGTGGAGACAAATTTCCAACGAAATGTGGGTGTTCCAAGTATGTTGATCACCATCGTAAGAAGTTAGAAAATTTTGTTAGCCTCGACTTTAAGTGATGGCAACAAAAGATGTTCTACTTAACCACCTTGAACTTAGTAAGGTTTCTTAAGGAAGATCCTACAAAGTTGGTGGAAATGAGACGGATGTTTAATCCGTGAGTGCGGTTGAAGCATATGAGTTTCTTTTGTCGGAACTATATATTTAACGGATTTTTGGTTTCGTTATATAACATATATAGTACCAAGAAAAAGGAAAAGAATAGTTGGAGTTTTGGACTATAAAATAAAATCGAGAGTATTAGCACAATGAATTTCATTGCAGGCCGTTTCTTGATTTAAAATAGTAGACTCCATAAACCGTAAAAAGTCAAATAAAAGAATTGAAATAGTCTTTCATGAAATCCATGTCGAATGGATGGTGATAAGTGAAATTTTCAAGGGACGGAAATAATTGAAAAATTAATTTTCACTTGAAAAGATTTCAAGAAGCAACCCAAACATTAATGAATTGAAATGAATGTTGAGATGCTTGCTATTCATCTTTGTGTTGGAAAAGAGAATAGAGCTTCGGATAAGAAGTTGTATAACACTTCTTGTGATGAAAGCAAATGTGGTGGAGCATATTGAATTGCTTAAGGCAAAGACCAAGTTTGTCAAACTTGGTCAAAAGTCAAACTTGTTTGAAAAGTCAAACTTGTATGAAAAACCAAACTTGTTTGGAAAAGTTAAAAATATTCATTGTGTCTTGAGAGACAAAGGTAGATATCATCAAGGATGATATCATGATTTTTGAATGAAGGAATGAAAATTGTATCAACCGATGGGTTGAGTTGGTGATCAATAATGAGAATATGTCTCTTTAGTTGGATCACATTTTTATTCAAAAATGAATTCAAACAAGATGTGAAATGTGTGTTGAACTACATCATCATATGATAAGCATAGTGATATATTGTGATATATATGGATTGTTCAAACACATGGTAATAATAACAATGTTATTGTTATTATAAATAAGCTTTGTCTCATTGAATGGAGATGTTGAAAAACAACTTTAAAATGAGATAATAAGGATAAAACACTAATGAGTGTAGTGTGTGTATAACATGGGTTTGTACACAAAATGTCCACCTTTTAAACCACTATTAAATGGTGGTGATGAAAATAATGAAAGCATTATTGCTTTATTTTAGGACTAACCCAGAGATGTGGCCGTGAGTCTACTTTGAAAAATAAATACCTATTGAATAAGTTACCCCAAAAAACAATGTAAATTCCATATGAAGTATGGAAACGTAGGCCTACGTACACTTGTGAATGTGGGGGTTCGCAAAGTAGAAAGTCCAAAATCAACAAAATTGATATTTGGGTACAAGATGGTGAGTATGTAAACAATGAGTTTACATAATGGTTGTTATATATGATTCAATGACTTTGAATATATATATGTAAAACCAAAGAAAATAAAAAAAAAAATGAAAATCAAGTATTGATGTCAAGTTCATGAAAATGAACAAATGATACTTTGAGTGATATAGATCAAAGTGATGCTTTGAATGAAATAGGTCAAAGTAAAACCTAGAATAAAGTGTGCAAGTTAGTAAAGTCACTAGATGACTTAAAACAAGCACAAAGATAATGACATCAAAAGGTTGATTTTGTCAGAAAGTGGATTAATCAAATATGACATGAGTGATTATGTCATAATGTTGATTAAATATATCAAAAATATGTTGAACTTGAGAGAATTTTAGCATATGAGACATTTGGATTTAAAATTTCAAGAAGAAATAATGAATTTGCATTAAGCAAATTAAGATATAATTCTTGGAAATTTTGAAAAGGCCACGAGATATGGGTTTAGCGGATACAATCCTTGAAGTGAAAATTTCTAAGAAATTTAATGGATAATTCTTGAGAAATTGAAAGGGATTATTTAGCAATGACTAAACCCCAATTGGCATGAGTCAACATCTATTGAAGAATAGAAGTGACATTGTTTCTCAAGTTGAACACTCGAGAATTATTGAAAGTCTAGTGAGTTGGAACACAAGTAATCCAAAATGTATAGTGAAAGTACTAAGGTACTTGAGATACAATCGAGATTACGGATTACATTACACTAGACATATATCGATAATTGAAGGATATAGCGATGCTATTTGGATATATGAAATCAAAGACTTAAGGTCTACGAGTGGTTTCGTATTCTTATTAGCGGAAGCAACTATATCATAGAAGAAGTCTTCTAAATAAATAAGTTATAAATAGATTCATAGCGGAATCTAAGTTTATAGCTTAAGATAAATGTGGTGAGAAAGCCGAGAGGCTATGCCAATTTATAGAAGATATTTCAAGGGATAAAGCTTGTGCTAGCAATTGGTTGTATTGCTAGAAGTCAATCGGTGATTGATTGAATACAAAGCACTATGTATAATGGTAGGTCTTGAATTATATGTCAAAGATGTAACACCATTAAGAAACTACTCTCAACTAATTTGGCTATGTGAAGTTAAATGAAAAACGGATCCGTTAACCAAATGGTTAGAACCGAGAGTTAGTTATAAATTATGGAGGGGAATGAGACATAAAGCCTCTTAGAGTTGATCACAGCGGAAAACCCAATCTAGATGACTGGAGATCCCAAGAACTAGATTCAAAAGGGACCACCTAACTGTTAAAAGACTCGCGCGTCACTGTGGGGGTCAAATCCCCCAAGTCCATTCCTATTAGTGACATCCCGAAGGGACAAGGATAAGCAAAATGCTTTTAATGACTCTTACGCGTCGAGAAAGTCGAGCGGGGTAATACGGGTTACCTTCAAGAAGTCACCTATGTGAGAGAGAAGTGGGGCCGCTTTGAGGAGAATTGTGTAAGGCTCAATTCTTAGACCCTCTCGCAGAACCAGGCATTATGTTCAGGGCCATGAACGAACATAGCTATGAGAAATGAAATATGTTAGGACATTACTTGTGTCTAGTATATGATCGGCTACACAAAAAGCATATCGATTCAAGGACATCGCGTCTATCGACTTGCGAGTAGAGTAAATATGCTAGTTCGAGCGGAGGTTCAATGGGCAACCCCACACCTTCGTATGCAAGTTTTTGTCTGCCAGACTTTATCACCAACTCGTCGTCAATTTCCTTCATGTGGGGGATTGTTGGAAAAATATGTAGTGTGTGAAGGAAATTGTGTATTTTTCCTTACATGAATCGTTTGCAATTTGGCAAAGATTATTGTGGGTTTATTTCACTCCGTGTGAATACTAAAATGATATATCTATATGTCCAATTTAAGATTGGATGAGAAAGATATAATAGCTCAAATTGGTGGGTTGAAAGTGTAAATTATACAATTTAACCCCACTATTGATGTGTCATGATTCCTTAGATTAATTGGAAAATTAATTGGGATCATTACATTGGTGTTGTGGTTACAAAATTGTGGAATAAAGCCACATAAATACAAGGTAATGAATCACAAATTAATTTATGAATTAATTGGAAAATCATGGTTTTGTTGGTGGAGCTATAAAAGACATACCCACTAGTCTTTGGAAAGAGATGAGAAAAAAAGAACACATAATTGAGATTTTTTCCTTCAATCTTCTTCCTCACTCTTGCAATTTGTTCATCTTCTTCCTTTGGCCTCCTAGAACAAAATCAATGGTGATATCGTCCAAGCATATTAGTTCATTTCGCCGGAAGGCTTAAGTGCGAAGTGGTTCCGGTTAATCCGTTTTATCCTGGGAGACTAACGCCCGTGAAAACCTCAAGCACTCGTAGAGAGGAGGACGAATTAGTCTTAAGGAGAGTGTGTTCTCACACGACTCGGATACAAGAGATCAAAGATGGACAAACCCAATGAAGAGATCAAATACGGTTGTATCGTTCCTTTTATGTTTTTCATAATTGTTGTATATTGTATTTTCAATATGTAATCGTTTTCCTTTCAATATTTACAAGATTTTATCCAACAATATGTAACAGTTTGTATACATAAAAGTAATACTTATATACAGAAAAGTAACAATGTTTTTTTTTATGTTTTCTTCGTTTGCCAAAAGTAATACTTATTACAACTAAAATGTAACGAACGTGTTACTTATACGTAACATTGTTTATACAAAATTGTAACACATATGTATAGAAAAGTAATAATTCAACTATTTACACTTTAGAACTAAAAACACTTATGTTAGTAACATTGTAAAAATAAGAAAGTAACAATTTTTATAAACGAATGTTACATTTTACTTGTATGATAACTAAAATAGTTACGTTTACTTGTATAATAATATATCTACATGTTTTCAAATAATAAGTTACAATGGGTTCAATTTATCATGATACATGTAAAAGTATTATATTATCTATAGAAATATGTTACAAGTTCATCTACTAAAGTGTTACATTTACTTGTACAAATAATTACATTCATGTATATACAGTTGTTATTTTTCAAATGTTACTTTTTTTAAAAAAATAAAATCAAAATACTCAAAAATAAAAAATATTATGGAAAAAACACTATTACTTTTCAGTATAACGATAATTACATTTAGTAATTGTTAGTGTTACACGTATTTATAGTTAGTATTACAGTTGAAAGATGAGTAAAATGAGCTATTTTTTTTTTTTTTTTGTAAAACTGGTGTTACGTTTACTTATAAACAATGTTACTTTATAAGTAACACAGTTGTTACATTTAGTTGTACTAAGTACTCCCTCCGTCTCAATATGTTTTGCCACATTTCTATTTTTATTTGTCTCATTTTGTTTGGCCACTTATAAAACCAATGTAAATTTATTTATTTTCCTATCATACCCTTATTTAAGTTTAATAATTAATACTAGTTGGTATAAAAACAAGGCACATATTCTCATGGACATACATCCTAATTAATACTCCCTCTGTCCCGCTTTTAAGGTTCTTACTTTCCTTTTTAGTCTGTCTCAATTTAAGGTTCTTACTTTTCTTTATTACCTAAAATGAAAAGTGGGACCGACTTGTCATTCTCACAACAAAAACTCCCTACCCACTTTCTCTCTCCCACTTTACATTTCATACTCATAATTTTTTTTTTCTTAATCTCCGTGCAAAATCAAACTATGAACTTTAAATTAGGACGGAGGGAGTATTAAAGAAGGGTATAATAGGAAATATAAAATTTGAACAAGGTATTTAATTGAAGCTTCTGAAACTACAAAATTTTGTTTAATGGCCAAACATGGTGAAACGGAAGGAGTATTACTTTTTTTTAAGGTTTTGAAATTTAAAATAAAAAAAAAATTGAAATTCAAAATGGGACAGAGGTGGGATTACTCAATATAATAGCGGTGCATTCAGATTCTAGATTCTATTTTGACAGTTAGCCGTCGCGTATATTCTGCGTACGACCTAGAACAAACTTTGTTTAGCTGACAGCTGACTCTGTCTGTTGGCCTCATTCACAAATGCACTACTACTACAAGTCTCTTTCAGTTCTATTTCCTTCCCACCCACACACAAACAAACAAATTAGTGTCGGAGGGGATATACAAATTTGTTTAATAACAATATGTACACTTCAAAAAACAAATGCTAAACACATTTAACAATCCAACCCATTAAAATATTTAACAACCCAACTCATTAAAATATTTACATCTATACTCATTATGGATAATTGTCAACTCTGGTACTGTGGGAAACTGGCCGATGGAAAATAAATTAGATGAGGCAAACACGAAAACAACACTGAGCAATGTTAGGGGTACAAAATAAGATTATAAAATCATGCTCACGAAATGAGGTGACGATATTTTATTGGTTGCATCGATAATTAACCCGCCACAGTCTAATTAAAAACACCAATAACATCATTACATCTAAGATTTTATAAGAAAGTTTTTGTGACTTTTATGTGCCCATAATCTCAACAAAAATAGTACTCTCTCTAATTACAAAAATAAGTAAAACAATTATGAGTTTTTTTTTTGTTTTAGATATAAGTAAATTTCATCATTTACAATTAATAATAACTCATTAAATAATACTGCATTTAATACCCTTTTATAAAAAATGCTTTAATTATTCATTGTTAAATACAAGTGTATAGTTATTACACTGCAAAAATATATTAATAGTTTTAACATGTTTTATTGCAAAATCAAAAAAAAACAAAGTTTAATAATTTTAGTGACCTTTTTAATATGTGTTTTTTATTGTTTTTTTCTTATATTTGTGTTGAGAAAGAGAATTTAAATACCTCAACATGTCGGACGTCAAGGGGACCAACAGAAACATTCAGAGTCAAAAACCCACCACAAGGTTTGTTAATCTTAGCAGCAAAGCAACCTAAGAGCTGACTCAACCATATTATCATAGTATACTAACAGTCTTTCTCCACCCTCGGACTAGGACTAAGATTTTTTATTTATTTTTTTAGTTTGTCATAAATTAAAGTTTTTTTTATTGTTTTATTATTTAATATTATGAAACTTATTTATCATTCTCACAACAATTTTAGATTTAGGGTCTGGACAGTCAGAAACTTTGTGATCAAAATTTGTGCATCATAGATTAGTATGATCTTGTCATTGTTTTTTGAGACTGATTAATATTATCTCCTCTCTCCCTGAATGTACTCAAGTTGGTAAACCACGTAAATTCTTATTCTTGTGTTTAATTACTTTTCGTCATCGGTTCTTGTTTGTTGCTTTAAAAGGGATAGAGGAAGTACCATTTAGCTTTCCATTTTGAATTAGATGTCAAATTGACAAAAAAAAATTGTCATGTACAGAAATTATGAAAAAAAATATACCCCTTATGTCTTAAAGTAAATATTTCAAAATGAAAATTTAATATACATTTGTGTTTAATAAGACCAACTTAATACTAACAATAATTATCTACTTAGTATGTATTTTCTACACTACATTCTCTCTCAAATTTTACTTTTCATACTCATCATAACACTTACACTATTTGCACATTTTGGGATGAAGGGCTATATACTACTTCATCTGTCCCAGTTTAAGGTTCTTACTTTCCTTTTTGGTATGTCGCAGTTTAAGGTTCTTAGTTGCTTTATTCATTAAATGACAAAAGATGAATAGTGTTTTAGACATATTTGTCCTCATAAAATTCATATATTACAAAAAATCCATCACTTATCCATCTACTTTTCACCCGCTTGCTTTATGAATAGACAGTTATATCATCCACACACTACTATTATTGACTCAAATTTGTCTTGATTTCTTAATAATCGTGTAAAGTCAAATTAATAACCTTAAATTGGGACGGAGGGAGTATCAAGTTATTATTTTAGGGAGTGACGAAGCTATAAATATTCGTAAAAGAGGTTAAAGTTGTTTTTTAGATAACTATTATAATGGAGGGATCAAATTAAGTATAGAAAGGGGTCAAGGTTTGCCCTAAATTATTATTATTAAGAAATGTTTGCACTAAATTATTTTTTTGATTCCCATGTATACTTAATTTAATGCCTCAATTATAATACTTACTCTTCCGTCCCAGTTTAAGGTTTTACATTCTTTTTTTGTCTATCTCAGATTAAGGTTCTTAGTTACTTTATTATGAGTACTTAAAATATCTCAGATTAAGGTTCTTAGTTACTTTATTATGAGTACTTAAAATATCTCAGATTAAGATTCTTAGTTAATTTATTACGAGTGTCGAGTACATAAAATGAGTAATGAGAGTCACTTATCATTCTCACAACAAAAACTCTCTACCCACTTTCTCTCGCCATTGAAATAGCATTTTCAAGTTGGAAACAGAAATTAAGGATAAGGAAGAAGTGTCGATAGAAATTTGATGTTTAAATCGGGTGAACCAGGAGAGAGTATTTTTTAAAGCCATAGAAGTTTCTAATCCATACCAACTTCAAAAGGCAAAGGAATTGTCATTCGTCACGCACGATGTCATCCCAGTCCAAAATACCGCGTGTGAACTCTCTTGACCTTTCGAAAATGACAATGCCAGCTCATCAACCAAAGTGGACCCAATTCTAGGGATGGCCAAACCGGACCGGAACCGTCGAACCGGCCCGGAACCGGAACCGAAAAAACCGTAACCGCCATGAACCGCCACGAAAACCGGAACCGTTTTGGATAAGGGCCGGTTAAGGTTCAACCCCCCAAAAAACCGTGAACCGGCGGTTCCGAACCGCCCAACCAAACCGCGAACCGGAACCGTCTGAACCGTCAGTAAAACCGTTAAAAAACCATCAAAATCATTAGATTTCTAACAGTTTCATTAGAATTAACCGTTACTAATGGAAAGTTGACAAGAAAAGTTGTGTTTTGACTGATTTTTTTGCCAAAATCAGTGAATGAAAATAATAAAAATGTGTTTTTGACCGATTTCTAACAGTTTCATCAGAATTAACCGTTAAAAAACCATCAAAAAATGAACCGTGGAACCGAACCGGAACCGGACCGGAATCGAACCGGAACCGTATTGTGACAACCGGAACCGGAACCGGTGTAACCAAGGGCCGGTTAAGGTTCACATAAAAGCCGAACCGGAACCGGCGGTTCCAAACCGGAACCGTGTTTGGTCATCCCTACCCAATTCCGTGTCTGAAGAGTGTCCACGTCGGCAGCACCTGGATATATAAACCTTTGACCCTTTTCTTTTCCTCATTCCCATCCAAACAGAAAACCAAATCAAAATCTTTGACTTTGTAGTTTTAGACTTCAAAAAATACAACATGCAGAGGATTTCTAATAAGCGACCAAAAATCGAAATAGCACCCGCCGCCATTAGTCACCACCACCGTCTATCTCCTCCTCCGCCGCCGCCGCCGCCACAACAACGACTCACTCACGAGCAAGAATCTTCCGTCATGGTTGCTGCTCTTAAGAATGTTATCAACGGCGAGGTTAATGAAATGGATAACACCCATGAATTCCGCATTTTCCCGCCATTTGATTGGGCCACCACCGCCTTATCTTCCCCGGTCGCCGAGAATTTGTCTAACTTCGTATATGGGGAGACGCTTTTGCCGGTGACGGTTCCTGAAACGTGTCAGTTGTGTGGAATAAACGGATGCTTGGGTTGTAATTTCTTTGACGGTGACAAGAAAAATGGCGGTGGTGTTGTGAAGAAGAAGAAGAAGAATTACAGAGGAGTGAGGCAGAGGCCGTGGGGGAAATGGGCGGCGGAGATTCGGGACCCACATAAGGCGGCGAGGGTATGGCTGGGAACGTTCCAAACGGCTGAAGCGGCGGCGAGGGCTTATGATAAGGCAGCTATTGAATTCAGGGGACCCAGAGCAAAGCTCAATTTCTCATTCTCCGATTACACAACAGCGACGGCGCCACCACCACCCGTTCCTCCACAACAAGAACAAAACCACCGTCAACAACAGCAGCAGCAGGAATTGACGCAAGAAATTAATTTAAGAAAGCAGCAGCAAGATAAAATGAATCAAACAAATGTAGAATTTGCGTTGGAAATGGAAGTGATAGGGGAAGAAGTGATTGAAGAATGGATGATGTTGATGGATTTCAATGGCCATGCTTCTGATTCTGGTGCCGGCGGCAATATTCACAGTTTCTAAAGACTTCAAAAATGGACGGACCAAAATTGAAATTTGCCAACCATAAGATTTTCTTCCTCCCTCTGTTTTGGGTATGTAGGAGGGAGTGGATATTTTGAATTAGAAAGAAAAAGAAAATAATGTAGAACGAAGATGTTTTAGTACATTGTAGTTGTCTCCTATTTAAGAACATGGGACAAATTTGTTGATTGACAAGTTATCATTTCTTTCTTGTGCCGTGAGAGTTTTACTTGATTTTTGCATACTCCCGCGGTTCAATTTAAACTTCAAAATCAAATGAAAATTTGTCAACTTCATTGCACTTTGACTATTAATTTAAAGAAAATTTGATTATCCTGTTGAAAAACTAAAAGTTATACAGTATATGAGAATATTGATACTGGTGTATCAAAAATAATTTTTAAATTTTTTATTAAGATAATTAATTATATTATAAGTGTTTAGTCAAAGTACAAGTAAGTTGACAAATTTTTCTTTGATTTTGAAGTTTAAAATGGGACGGAAGGAATATTTATTATAAAATATTAGAAATTGAGTAAAATTTTTTGTACAACTTACTATTTATATATAAATAAAAAAAAAATTAGTGAGTGCTTTTTTTATAATTATAAAAGTTACTTATAAGTGCTTTTTTCCCTCATTTCTTCAAAATCTTTCCATTGAAGAATCTGTGTAAGCCTTTAATTAAAATTTGTCTTTACTCTAGATTTGGATTTAGATTTAAATAAAGATTTCTCTATTTAAATCTACTTTCAGATCTGATTGTTTTCTGCTTTCTATTTTTAAATTTTTCATTTTATGTTTTGAATAATTTAAGAGGAGTATAGTTGATATGGTGTTTGATTTATTGTCTTCTCTCTTTTGTGAGAGCCTTTCGTATTCTCTCCTTCGTGAGAGCTTTTGCATTCTCTCCTTTGTGAGAGCCTTGTTCTTTTGTCATGTTCTTCGATATTTATTGTGGAATCATACACGGATAATAGCATGTCTTGGAATGTAGGTATAGCCATTTGGCTTTTTTTGTACAAATTTTCAATAAGATGACACCATAGATATATCGACACTTAACCAATTTAATTTTTATCGTCCATAAAACAACGACAATTATTTCGAGACATATAAATGTAGTATTCCTTTGTTTTAGGGTAAGAATTCAACTTTGTTTTGGGTACAAGAATGTCAAAATGATTAATAATAGGGTTAATTGCAATTTAGACCCTGAAGTACCATACCACCCTTCCAAGCGAACCATGATATGTTTTTTTGTCAAATCAGGTCTTGATGATTTAATAACTCGCCAAATAAGGCCTTTTTGACGGAAACTGTCAAAATCGCTGTTAAGTGATCACGTGCGATTCCCGTGACCAATTTTGAGGGGTTAATTGCAATTTAGACCCTGAAGTATGTTACCACCCTTCCAATCGAGCCTGGGCTGTCTTTTTCGCCAGATCAGACCTTGGGGTAATTCATTTTCGCCAGTTAGGGCCTTTTTGATGGAATTTGTTAAAAACTCAGTTAAAAACCATGTGCCATGCACGTGACTAACGGAATTGGGTAGTTTGAAGTTGCTATTTCATTCAAGGGGCTTAATGAAAATTCAAAACTTAACAGGGATGAAATCAAAACAATTATCAAAATATTTTATTTGAGCAAAAAACAATTATCAAAATATTAAATAAAACCATACAATATAATTTTATTATCATTACTTTCATCAATTTTTAAATTTACCAAATTTTGAATTTTTTGTTTTAAAAAACTATTTATTGATTTTGTTAAACCAATAAATTTTCTTTTTGAGCATTCACTATTTATATATTTTATGTTATATAAATAATCATTTTATTTCAAGACAAAATGAAAAATTATCTATTTTATTTTCCTTTTTATTACTTCTTAATTACTCTCTCCTTCCCAAAATAATTTTTATTTGACTATTAATTATTTTTTTTGCTCGTTTGATAGACCCGTACGTATAAGCATTACTCCCTCCGTCCCATCTGAATTAGGATTTTCTCTCCCGACTCGGGGATTAAGGAATAATAGCATTACTCCTTCGAAGGGAGTAATGCTTATACGTACCAGTCTATTAAAGGAGCCAAAAAAATAATAATAGCCAAATAAAAATTATTTTGGAAAGGAGAGAGTAATTAAGAAGTAATAAAAAGGAAAATAAAAATAGTTAATTTTTCATTTTGACTTGAAAGAATATGATTATTTATATAAGATAAAATATATAAATAGTGAATGCTCTAAAAGAAAATTTATTGGTTTAACAAAATCAATAAATAGTTTTTTAAAACAAAAAATTCAAAATTTGATAAATTTTAAAAATTGATGAAAGTAATGATAATAAAATTATATTTTATGGTTTTATTTGATATTTTGATAATTGTTTTTTGCTCAAATAATTTTTTTTGATAATTGTTTTGATTTCAGCCCTGTTAAGTTTGGAATTTTCATTAAGCCCCTTAAATGAAATATCAACTTCAAACTACCCAATTCCGTTAGTCACGTGTATGGCACATGCTTTTTAACTGAGTTTTTAACAAATTCCGTCAAAAAGTCCCTAACTGGCGAAAATGAATTACCCCAAGGTTTAATTTGGCGAAAAAGACAGTCAGGGCTCGATTGGAAGGGTGGTAACTTACTTCAAGGTCTAAATTGCAATAACCCTTCAAAAATTGGTCACATGAATCGCACGTGATCACTTAACAACGATTTTTAACAGTTTTCGTAAAAAAAAGCCTTATTTGGCGAGTTTTTAAATCATCAAGACCCGATTTGACAAAAAAAACATATCAGGGTTCGCTTGGAAGGGTGGTATGATATTTCAGGGTCTAAATTGCAATTAACCCTTAATAATAAGAAAATGGTTATAATAAGTAATGTTTTGGACAATGTTACTATCTTTATTTTGTCCTTATAATGTATGTGCAATTACAAAATTATCAACACTTAACCAATTTAATTTTTATCGTTTGCAATACAATATGAATAGTGTTTTGAACATGTATATCACCAGTCCACTTGTATTGTTATCCATCTTTTATTATTTCATTAATAAGTTGTAAAATCCCGAAATTAAGCACGACGTTTTGAAACGTTTTGAAATTAAAAAAGAAAAAAAACAAGTTGTTCCACGTATATGTGGATTTGCATGGAAATGGCACTATGGCAATTGTGGGCCACGTTTTTTTTTTACAAGTGACAGCAAATTAGTAAATTGTAGTATGAGGTGGTTTTGTTGTATGACTCATCAAATTTAAAGGCAATATAAACCTTGGTCACCAAGTGCTGTAGAAAAAAAATCAATGGGAGAAAATATTGTTCATACAGAATTTTGGTCCGAGCCCGTCCGAGTTTTTGGTTCGAGGTCGGTTTTGAGAATTATTTTGGTGCTTCGTTTGTTTTTTTTTTTTTTTTTTTTTTTTTGGTTATGGGAGACTACGCACTATCGATTTTGTGTCAGTTATTATTTCATTTTATACCCATTTTATTTTAGTACTCAATTTTACTGATACGTATATTGCTTGTTCGGTTCCACTTGATTATTGCGTTGATGTTGGATTTGGTCCGTATATATTTCTACTGATACGTTATCGTTTGTTCGGTTTCATTTGATAATTGCTTTGGAATTGAAATTGCTCGATTAATGTTATTGTTATTTGAAAAACATGCCTTATGTGTTAGTGGTTCTCAAATACTACCTCTGTCCCTAAATGAGTGTCTAAATTTCATTTTAAGGGACATCTAAAAATCTCAACTCTTTGTACAATTTGGTGGCAAAGATTCATATATAATCTTGTAATCTCCTTTCCAAACATTTAGTTTTGCATGTATAAAGAGACCGGTGAAAAAAATTTCAAAAAAAAATATTTAGAGACAAAGTTATGTTAAAAAAAGACAATCATTTTGGGACAAGATTTTTTTGAAAATGGACACTCATTTAGGGACAGAGGGAGTATGAGTTTCGTTATATAGAACAATTGCGATGTAGGTAATTATGTAACGGTCCCAGTGGACTCGGTTATTGGTTTTGTGTCTGTCTCGGTTCTCGGTAAAAAGTATGGAACAAAGTGTTGTGCAGAATAAAGTGCTATGCAAAAGGCGGTGGGAGCCACTCTTGAATCCGTACGAGTTACCTCTTGAATCCGACATTGTCCGGTAATAAGTATGGAACAAAGTGATGTGCAGAATAAAGTGCTTCATGCAAAAGGCGGTGGGAGCCACCTCTTGAATCCGTACGAGTCACCTCTTGAATACGACATTGTCCGGTAAAAATTATGGAACAAAGTGATGTGCAGAACAAAGTGCTTCATCGCAAAAGGCGGTGGGAGCCACCTCTTGAATCCGTACGAGTCACCTCTTGAATCCGACATTGTCTGGTAAAAAAGTATGGAACAAAGTGATGTGCAAAACAAAGTGCTTCATCACAAAGGCGGTGGGAGCCACCTCTTGAATCCGTATGAGACACCTCTTGAATCCGACATTGTCCGGTAAAAAGTATGGAACAAAGTGTTGTGTAGAACAAAGTTGTTGGTCCCTAAAGGGCAACAAGGGTGTGAAAATCGCTAGAGGGGGGGGGGTGAATAGCGATTTGAAAATCTTTTCAAACCCTTTTGCAAAGCAATGGCGAATGCGCACGACTCTTAATTTGGCTAAGTATAGCGCGCAACAAGAGTGTGAAATGCACAGCGGAAATTTAAAGCAGCTCTGCGTAGGGTATACTGCGCAGAGATAAAAACGCACGCGCTAAGTATGAGGCTAAAGAGTGGCGCAAAAAGGGATTCTAAGGCAAATGAGCAATAACAATTACAACATCAAAGTGTAGCAATCTGAAAGATCAAACAAAGCAGTTCATAAAAAGTTAAGTAGGAAATATGCAATAAGTAATGAACACGCTATTTGGAGAGGTTCGATCGATGAAAGATCTACATCCTCTACCAAGATGGTTAGTCTTGGATTTCTAATGGAGATCTTATTATATGAGAGAGTATTACAAATTACAACATTAGAGCTCAATACTAACTCAAGATCTATTATCTATGAAGAACAAATCCTAGACTAAACCGGTGTATCTCAAGAAGTTAGATCAAAATGATCAAAGCTTCAAGAGGTGTGTGTGTGACAGAAATTCTGGGCTCTATGAATATGAAAGATGAAGAGCACCAAGAATTCTGGTGATATAGGCTTTGTGATATGAGCAGGAGTTTTGAAGGTTTGAAGATCTTGAAGACTGTTCTAAAGAATCTGGAAATACTAAGCAGCAGTCTTCAGATCTTCATGGTTTCTCAGTGAAGCATGAAACTCGAGCTCAGAAGCATAGTGGCCAACAAGAGGGGCTTGATCAAAGGTGATCAAACAACGGCCTATCAAGGGGCAGCTTCATGGGCTAAATCACAAGGCAGCTTGGAAATGAAGATGAGCAAGCTATTTATAGCTGAGAGATTGAATATAGCCGTTGAAGCTCTGAGCAAGGACAATGAGCTGGCACAACGTGATTGGTGCGAAGGTGTCCTTTATAGCCGTTGGGGCTCTGATCAAAGATGATGACCTGGCACAACGTGATTGGTGCGCAGGTGATTTAGAGCCGTTGGAGACTGAGCATGAAGACCAAATTCAATAGCTTCTTCAAGAAGGTTGACAGCTGTCTTCACTTGAGATGTTTCATTGAAGCGTGTCTCCACCAATGGTTTTGCTGAGTGCTTATTTTGTCGTTTGTGCACACCTCAGCATTTTAATAAGCGTGCATCTTCTAAGCGTTTTCCAAGCTTTCTAGAAAGTGAGATCAGGAGATGAGGAACTTGACCAAGGTTGTGTCCGCGCACAAAGGCATGCGCATTGCCGGCGCGCATGGATTCAGCGCATGAGCAGCATGCGCACCATGCTTGGTCACAAAGAGATCTCTTGAGAGTTTAGGAAGTAAGATCTTAGAAATAGAGCAGGCTCAAGGGCAGCGCAAGATATCTAATCGCAGTGGCGACCTACGCAGAGAACATTCTGCGTAGCGAGATGAATCCTTGCTTAGGTAATCTTCGATTTTTAAAGCTTCAAGTCCTATCATCTAAGCCTATACTATAAAAAGGACTTAGCTAAAATTTGAGGTTATAAACTTCTTTACATGAGGTCCTAAAGTCCATAAAAATACTTATAGGTGATGGTATCAATCAATTCTAACAAATGTAGGAGGGTTAAGTGATAAGCATACCCAACAATCTCCCCTTAAATGATTGATGCCATTACCTACTATAGCAAAGGCAATTCATTGTACTTGATAATAACATGTCCATAAAAATGTGAATGGTAAATCATGCCTCAAGTCAATGCACACACTAGCCAGTGCTATAGATTTCTAATTTATCCAAAAGATTAAAAACTTACAAGATAGGAAAGATAGAAATATCATTCAGAGCATACAAATAATGTGAGATGAAGTTTTAAGTATGCGTTTAAACTGAATGTTTAAACATCATGCGTAGAAACATGAACAGTTAAGATTATGCGCATGAGTTTAAGTAATAATGCATTCAATGTTCCACAAACGAATGATTTGAATTGAACAAGGTTTTGTGAAAGCTTTATGATGCATTCTTCTCATTAAAACTTTGAAGGATTGACTGTTACAGAGTACAAGTTCTAAAGAGGAAAAACAAAAGAGGTGCGCATAAAAACAAAAGCGCACGAAATAAAAGCGCATAAAACATACTGCGCAACGAGAATCAAAAAGGTCTTTAAACGAAAAACTAGCAAAAAAATACTTACAAAGGAAATCTAATCTAAGTTGATCCGTTGCAGGGCTTCGCGCATCTCATTCTGAAGACCGTTGAACTTGTTCATGAGTTCCACCTTTAAATTTTGAAATTTGTCCTGGAGCTCCACAGCTTTATCAACATAAGTGTTCATTCCTCTGCGCATGTCAGCATTGTCATCCACTAGCTCTCTGAATTTTGCTCTGCTGTCCGTCAGGATGGCAGTTTGCGTAGCTTCTAATCTTGTGTCGGTATGGAGGCGCTGAGTGTTGACGCTTGCTTGAATATCTAGCATTACGTAGTCCAATTTGTCATTGAATGCAGAAGAAAAATCTGTCATGGACTTAGCAATGCATCGACGCACTTCTTCAATATCATGCGCAGAGCCTCCTTGTTCAATCTTCTCTATCTGAGCCTCCATCTGAGCTTGAAGATCATCAAATCCTCTATGTAACCCATCTGCTAGGGTTTTCTTGAGCTTGTTTAGAATGTCCCTGAGTCCACCATCAAGCGCTCCAAGGGTGCACACATTTTTGAGTTGTGCGCAGACATTTTCAAGCTGGGCGCTGATGGTTCTCAGGGAGTCCAGGATAAGATGATCCAAAGTGATAGGAACTTTTTCTTGCGCAGGCTCAGATGGGCTTGCCTTTGCTTTAGCACTCTCCATGCTTTCCTTTGCCTCCCTTGCCTTTGCTTCTTCCTTGGCAGCTCTCTCCCCCTTAATGGTATCAATCTCCAAACGCTGCATATCAAGACGATACAATAAAGCAGTTTGAGTAGTAAGGAGTTGATTTAGCTGCAGCTGTGTAGCGACTTGATTCGCTTGAACAGAATGCAAGCTTTGCACGATCTGACGCAGCTCAGCTAAAGAGGAAGGAGGAGTTTCAGGGCTGAAGATGGTTGAACTGGAGAAGAATCACTGCTGTCAGTGGCTGTGGAACTAGTGCGGCGCTTCTTCAATCCTTTAGCGCTGCTGCGCACCTTCTGCTTGAGACGAGAAGAGATATGTGCGATATCAGTACTGAGGATGGCTTCTTGAGAGGCTTTGTGCATTTGCTCCCCCTCAACAGCATCATCATCTGAATCACCACGGAAAGCAGCCTTGCGCTTCATTGTGGTTGGCTTTGAGGGAGCAGGCGCTGGATTGCTGGTAGGATCTGCCTCTTTGAAAGAAATCCCTTTGGTGGATTGAACCAAAGGAATCTCTTTGAGCTTTTTGCTACTGGGCGGAGCAATGCCCTTCCCCTTGCGATTATACGCTTCTTCTGCGGTCTCTTGCGCAACATCAGTTGACGATCTTCCTGCACTCTTCTTGGACTTGGCCACAGGAATTGGGCCTATCCAGGGTTCCTTGTTGGGAGAGGCATCAGACAGCCAGATTTCATATTAATCGGCGTTACCTATCTCACTGCGCAAATTCTGGAGGTGTACTCTGGAATAGTACTTTGCGTCGCAAGACTGCTTCTTGATTGACTTTTCTTCACATAGGTGGCCAGTTCACCATAAGTCAATAGGAGTTTGGTTAGCAGTCTGCAGTGAGTTCGGTATTTGGTCTTCCCTGCGTTCAGCTTCTTCTCATAGCTGGTCATCCCCTTCACAATCTCATTGAAGATAATCTGCGGCCAGTCAAGTTGATCTTCGTTGAAGATGGCTGCGCAGTATTCCCACTGCTTTGAGATGAAATGTCCATTATTTCCATTCTTGCAGTTGAGGGAATCTCCAATTAGGGTGCACAGGTGATACATCACCTCACCAAATTCCTTTCGGTTATACATCGGCCACTTCTTGTTAGAGAAGGGATGCCAATGAGCTTCTGAGCAAGCGCATTTTGATGAGCCTCATCATAGTTGACTGAAGAACTATCAACATTGAAGTTTAGGAGGCTGCGAATGTGATTGGGGTGAACCACTACATCACTGCTCTGAACGGTGGCCATGATCATTTCTGTTGTCTTGCCTTCAAGTTGTGCAAGAACAACTCTTGCTGTCTTGAAGAATTCATCTAACAGCGCAGGCACTATGAAGGATTGCTCAAGAGTGAATAAAGGAAGAATGCCGGAGGAGCTGAGAAGATGAAGCAGATGGCGACCAATCGCATCTAAAGAGAGATCTGCCTGAATAAGTTCCCAACCCAGAATGAAGTAAACGTGTCCCTGCGTAAAACAATAGATAGAATTAGACAACCTATTGCTTATGGAGATGTGCGCATATGCAAGTAATGCAGATATACCTTGGCACAAGTTCCATGATAAGAGAAAGAAAAATTTATGCGCAGAAAATAGGAAGAGGGTGCGCATTAAATAAGAATGCATACGCAGAGGGATCGTGCGCACAGAAAATAATACTAGTAAAGAAGTGTGCGCAGAGAAATAGATACAACTATATGCTGAGAAAGCCATGGGCAGGAAACTATGCGCAGAGCACACAAAAAAGGGGGGGGGGAATAATAGACTTAATAAAATATATAAAAAAAATATTTAAGAACATGAAGAACACCCAACCCAAGAACACAGAAAAACAAAAGTTGACAAAATTCAACAAAAAGTACATCGAATGACGGCGTGAACAGGACGAAGTCAACCATGTAAAAAGTATGGTCAACGACAGTGGAACAAACCCAGAAATTCAGACAAAAGGTTCGTCTGCTAAGGAAGTTACGGAGCACAGAAATTGACGAAAAGCACATGTAACGACCATTGATCATGAAATAAACTACATGAAAGAATAGATCAGGCAAATACGAACACAACACAACGATCGATTTCAAAAATGATCAACAAATAAGGGAGAAATCGAAAAGGGGAGTCTTGAGACCTCCAAGAACAACAATGGCGAAAAAAAATAAGGAGTTATAGTGAAACATACCATGTCTTTGACGGTGGGATGCCTTGATTGTCGTTCTATTTCTTCCTCGTGAGAGTTCCCAGGATTGGAGTGCGAAGAAGAGTCGGAGATGATGATTTCTGGTTGAGTTTTGGTTTTCTTAGGCGCCATTGAAACGGTTTAGAAAGAAGGAAAGTTGAGGTTGAAGATAAAGAATAGAAAATGAGAGATGAGGGTTTAGAACAGAGGTTAGAAAGAGAGATAATTTAGAGGGAAGAGATAAGTAGAGAGAGAAACGTTTTAAGTAGGGAAGGAGATGTTAGGCGCACGATAGCTACGAAATGTTTGAGAAAATGTGCAGTGGCGCAGGATAGCGATACCACGTGTCACAAAAGGGAACGCGCGTGCGCAAGCCTATGCGCGCGTGTGCGTGTGAAGTCCTAAGATGGTCACTGTCAAGTCAACTTCCTCATAAATGATGAGTCAGTGAAAGGACTGGCGTACGTTAGCAGGGTGACGTGGCCGAATAGGGAACGCGCGTGCGCAGTCTTTGCGCACGCGTGTGTCAGCGAAAAGAGGCTGACGGCTGTCGCATCACCTTCCTCATTAAGTAGTGAGCGGACATTCGTGAGACGCGCTGTCATTAATTGCAATTTGCCTTAAATGACAATGGGACATGCGCAGGGGTAAAAAGGTAATTTCCCAAGAAAAATTCAAAAATAAAAGCGCGGGAAAATTGAATTACACAAGTACCCTTGTGACTCAGCGTTGACTTTTCAGTCAAGGACCTATGTGCAAAATCTAATGAATAGAACACTTACCTGAGGTCCATGATGAATTGCGCATGGATAGTCATGCGCAGCGCATTGATAGCGCAGAGATTCTGTAAATCTCAGAACTGTTGTTTCATGCGCAGACATATTGTTGTGCAGGAGTTGCGCAGGGCGCATGAAACTTAACCTATTTAGCACACTTATCAAGCAAATACATTAGTATCAATAAATCATATGGACAAGTTAGCTAAGATTAAGCATATCCATTTCTCCTTTCAGGAGATCACTTGTTAATTCTTGAGGAGATGATATTAGATGTTGATGATCTTGGTAATAGTGCTTGACATGATTTGAAAACTGCTATGGTGGACATATTATCGCAGAGAATTGTATAATTCTCTTCATGAATCCCATAGTCCACAGGTTGTTGCTTCATCCATAAGATTTGGCAGCAGCAGCTTTCAGCAGCAATATATTCTGTTTCAGTAGTGGAGATGGACACAGCTGCTTGTTTCTTGCTTGCCCATGCTACAAGTCGATTTCCAAGGAAATGACAAGTTCCATTTGTGCTCTTCCTGTCAATTGTGCACACTGCGTAGTCCGCATCTGAATAACCTACAAGTTTAAAGTTCGAATCTTTGGTGTACCAAAGTCCAAGGTTAACAGAGCCAAAAATATATCTAATACATTTTACAGCAGTTATGTGAGCTTCAGAAGAATTAGCATGATAGTGCGCACAGATCCAGTCAACATAATATCTTGGCCAACTAGCAGAAGATAAAGGAGAGTTAATCATACCTTGATAAAGTCTGATCAACTTTACCTTTTAAGTCTTTTAAATTTGTTGCTGATGGCCTTTGGGGTGTCGTATGCTTTTAGCACTCAAGTCCACACTTCTTGATTAAGTCTCTAGTGTACTTGACTTGATTGGCGAAGATGCTATCATTCAATTGCTTGATTTGAAGCCCGAGGAAGAATGTGAGTTCTCCCATCATGCTTATTTCAAACTTGCTTTTCATTTGCTTTTCAAAGCGCTTACAAAGTGACTCATTAGTAGAACCAAATACAATATCATTGACAGAGATTTGAACGAGTAAATAATAATCATTATACTTGGTAATAAAAAGAGTTGTATTGATTTTACCGCGCTTGAAGCCTTTTTCTAGTAGGAATTGATAGCGTATCGTACCATGCTCTTGGAGATAGCTGAAGTCCATACAAAGCTTTCTTTGCTTTGATTCTGTGATGCTTCCATTCTTATCCATCTTGTTTCCAAACACCCATTGAAGCGCTAAATATTGGATGAGCTTTTCTTGCACTTCTTGCATAGCATCGATCCATCTTAAAGTATGGAGCACTCTATCAATCTTCTTTGATCCGACATGAGAGATAAACGAATGCTACACGGCAAAGTTTGATGCTCTCGATGTGCGAACCCCTACATTTAGATGATAGGAATACGAAGATCAATGGGTATTTCATTTACTTCAGCATCACGATCATCAAAGGTGATTTGTTGAAGTGGAGAAACATCATGCGTAGGAGGAGGTGTTTGCGCATCAGGAGTTGCAACTTCAGGCGCAGCATTTATAGTATGCACATGAGATGGACTTGATTCTGATTTTTCTTGTTCTATTATCTGCGCAGGAATAGAATTACTGCGCACTTGACTAAAAAGCTCAGCAGAGTCATCAGAATCATTGGGAGCCAAATGTGGCTCAAGGAGAGAATGCTTATCAAAAGTAGCATGTACAGATACTAAAATAACTAGAGATTTATCTTATTAAGATCATGAAAAGATTATAGAATGATTGGCATACCCAACGAAAATACCTTCATCTGCTTTGGCGTCGAATTTTCCTTAATAGCGTTAGCAGCCAAAGAACTTTGAAGAAAGCAATGTTGGGCGCTTTCTCTTTCTCCATAGATCGTATGGAGTATCGATGTAGGCTTTGTTGATGAGGAATCTTTATTCTGAGTAGAACATGCATCGATGACAGCTTTTTCCCAGAAGTACATTTAGAAGTACTGCTTCTACTATCATTGTTTATCCATCCTCAATCAACGAGCGATTCTTTCCACAACGCCATTTTATTACGGAACTCCAGCAGCAGAGAAATTGTGAAGAGTACCATTTGTTGGTTCTTGTTGGTTCTCACAATATTGAGCGACATCGTTGTTCATAAATTCTGTTCCATTGAAGTGTCGAACTCTATTGATGTCTTCTATGTTTGGAGATTTAGAAGGAGAGCAGCCAGGATATCATTAGAGATACCACAGGTTGGTCCAAAACTTCGCGGTGGTGAGCAGTCCAAACATATGAGGTGAAGCGGATGTAAGCGTTTTGACATTGAAGCAATCTTTGCTGGAGAAAAGCTGCTCAGGCTGCTTACTAAGCTGGCATGGTGCTTATACCATTGCTAGCTGCATTCACTTGGGTTCATTGCTACAAAACAAGGATTAGTAAATAGAAATTATAGCGGTAAGATCAATAATAAAAAAAATGGTCTTACGAGTCCTTGTGAGCAAAGTTAGTCCAGAAACGCCATTCTTGATATAGCAATGCTTTGAAGTGATATGGCATTCCAGACCTTTATCTCATAATTGTGATATGGAGAGCAGGTTGCTTGAGACTGTCTTTTATAATTAGTCCAAATCCAATTATGTGCCCTTTGTTGTTGTCACCATATTACTGAGTGATCTCTTCCTTTGTGCGCACCTTTAAGAGTGTTGACATCTCCAGTAGTGTCTAGAATCCACTGTTGAAATCAACTGAGCTTGAGAATGCGTAGTGAAGTAGATCTTTTCTGCTTGTTGAAACATTGACTTGCGCTCTATAGCAGAGTTATCACTTAAGATTAGCAGGTACTTTGAGAGATTTCTTGCGCGGCTGCGGAGTTGGTGATGACGCAGCTTCTGACAGGTTAGCTTTGGCAGATAGGTGCTTGTCATTCTGTCTGCTTGGTGAAGGTATCCCGTTTCCACTAGAGTGAAGGGATCTTTCTTTGATTGTCTTTGGCATATGCTCAGGTTCCATTTCAGAAGCAACTTTGAATCATTGTCAGCATTTGCCACTAAGCAGAGCAGTCCATCCTCAGAGTCAGCATCGTTGTCTTCAGTGTCAAGTCTCCGAGTACTTAGCTCCTTTTCTGCGCAGTTCTCTTCAGCAACCATTCTGCACTACTTTGATGCTTTGTGCGCAGGGTTGCTTTTCCTTGTACTCAAAATTTGGAGTAGGCATTGAAGCGAGATGTCCTGGCTTTCTGCAGTAGACCAAGTCATCTTTGAGTCTATGAGAGAGAATAGGAGGTTTGCTTAAGGATCCACCAAGTTGAGAACTTTCTGAATTTGATCTGAGGTTTGAGCAGGCGCAGAAATATGTGAAAAGTTAGCCATTGCCCTAGATTTTTAAAGCCATATGGAATTGGCACCCAAGCTGTTAAGCTTGAAAAACAGAAACATGTTTTATGAAGGTGTTTGCTCTGATACCACTTGTTGGTCCCTAAAGGGCAACAAGGGTGTGAAAATCGCTAGAGGGGGGGGGGGTGAATAGCGATTTGAAAATCTTTTCAAACCCTTTTGCAAAGCAATGGCGAATGCGCACGACTCTTAATTTGGCTAAGTATAGCGCGCAGCAAGAGTGTGAAATGCACAGCGGAAATTTAAAGCAGCTCTGCGCATGGTATACTGCGCAGAGATAAAAACGCACGCGCTAAGTATGAGGCTAAAGAGTGGCGCAAAAAGGGATTCTAAGGCAAATGAGCAATAACAATTACAACATCAAAGTGTAGCAATCTGAAAGATCAAACAAAGCAGTTCATAAAAGTTAAGTAGGAAATATGCAATAAGTAATGAACACGCTATTTGGAGAGGTTCGATCGATGAAAGATCTACATCCTCTACCAAGATGGTTAGTCTTGGATTTCTAATGGAGATCTTATTATATGAGAGAGTATTACAAATTACAACATTAGAGCTCAATACTAACTCAAGATCTATTATCTATGAAGAACAAATCCTAGACTAAACCGGTGTATCTCAAGAAGTTAGATCAAAATGATCAAAGCTTCAAGAGGTGTGTGTGTGACAGAAATTCTGGGCTCTATGAATATGAAAGATGAAGAGCACCAAGAATTCTGGTGATATAGGCTTTGTGATATGAGCAGGAGTTTTGAAGGTTTGAAGATCTTGAAGACTGTTCTAAAGAATCTGGAAATACTAAGCAGCAGTCTTCAGATCTTCATGGTTTCTCAGTGAAGCATGAAACTCGAGCTCAGAAGCATAGTGGCCAACAAGAGGGGCTTGATCAAAGGTGATCAAACAGCGGCCTATCAAGGGGCAGCTTCAAGGGCTAAATCACAAGGCAGCTTGGAAATGAATATGAGCAAGCTATTTATAGCTGAGAGCTTGAATATAGCCGTTGGAGCTCTGAGCAAGGACAATGAGCTGGCACAACGTGATTGGTGCGCAGGTGTCCTTTATAGCCGTTGGGGCTCTGATCAAAGATGATGACCTGGCACAATATGATTGGTGCGCAGGTGATTTAGAGCCGTTGGAGACTGAGCATGAAGACCTTCAAAAGCTTCTTCAAGAAGGTTGACAGCTTCTTCAAGAAGGTTGACAGCTGTCTTCACTTGAGATGTT